>DWQX01006423.1:0-11366 GCA_018245475.1 Pharmacophagus antenor | reverse complement strand
TATATACATTTGAGTATTTATTTAAAAATATCTACGTATGTATATCGGTCTCTGATAACCCATACTAAGGTGCTGTTTACTTACCAATCAGTCAGGGATCAGTGTACTATGTGTCAAATGTACTAGATATTTATTTTATTTATTTATTTATTCACTAGGTAGACCGCATCGCGATCTCGGCGAATTCAACTCGCGCCGAAAGTTTGAGGAATATTAGGTATCGTACCCAGTAAATATTTACGCGATATAGACCCGCAAGAAAAAAAATAATTATAATTAATCCAGTATGTTAAGAATTTGAATATAATTAGTCATCAAACCCTTTGATAAGTTTATTTACTGATAAAATAATTATAGTTCTCTCATACATGACTAATAAGGTAATTATGAAAATAATTCATTTGCGAATTCAAAATCTCTTCATTGAATTTAGATCATTACACAATTACTTTTAATCATCGCAAATTTGTCTACGGCATTTAAAAAACGTGAAAATGCCTTATAAAGAAAATAATTGACTAGATTCTCCGTTGGGTATACCTTTTTTTTGTGACACAGTGTAATATAAAATACGTAAATATGTATAAAGTATAAAAATGGTCGCTCAATTCTAATCTCTAGTAACATTTACGTAGCTTACCATAGTTTATCTTTATAATTTTTTTTTATCAGTTACGGGCTATCACTTGGCCTCGATTACACTTGATGTTAAGTGACAAGGTGAAGCGTGTTCGCACAGAATATATCTGGTTCTCACATACATAATTGCCGGATCTCGATATGATGTTACAGCAACTGATTGACACCGAAAATGATATATAGCCAGGAGGCTTTAGAAAACCCTACCATCGTTCAGAGGCCAGTATTCGTTTGGCTCAGGAATCGAACCCGTGACGTCGTTTGCAAGGCAAGCGGGTAAACCGCTGCGTCACAGAGGCAGTCAAAGCTGTAGTTTTAATTTAAAATCTATACTGTTAGCTACCATCAAGCCAGCGAAGTAAATCCACTGCTTATCTCAGTGGCCTTCCTAAAACTGCCACGTCATTAACACTACATTTACCGGACCCGTTATTTTTTGGGGCCAGCCCTACATAAAAAGTCCGTATACTAATATGCGTTTGACTTTTTATTTTTTTATACCGCCTCTGGCAACATTGTTCTATACATTCTATTGCAAAAAAGGAAAAGTAAGGATACGATAATGCACAAAATTACTACAGACTCGGAAAGAGAACCATAAAAATGTGTCGGCAAATCTACTGTTAATTACACTCCCGGATCTTCGTGAACATAAAATACTCTCCAGTCACGACATACTGTTCACTGTATAGTTGATTATTTTCATTGATACACAATAATTACAGCTTATATTGATCAACCACAAGGAAGAGGTTTAAAGCGTTTAAAGCTCAATTTTTTTCTTTTTGTTTTATTTGGAATGACCCACAGCGTGTCTTTTATTTTGAGTGCTCCCTTTTTTATGTTTTTATCGCAAAATGTATACCGCGGTAGTAAGTGACACATAAATTGAAAAAAGAAAATTATACTTTCAATCGTAACGGCGGGAAAATATGGCCTGTCAATTTACGTTGAAAATTGCATGTTTTCCATTCATCGACATAGTAATTTTGCGTTTAAAACTATAATTTAATAAAGTAACTAACTAGTAAAGATTAAAAAAGAAGATTCTTGTTCACTTTGGAAACTCGATGTTTATTTATAATATTTATTTGAAACGTTAACGGTGACAGAATGACGCTTATTAAAACTAAAAGAGGTTATATAGGTTATATATATTTGTACATACGATACCAATACCATAGATAAATAATACATTCACATATATTTACGCTGACCCATACCATATGGTACGTTCTATTCTGTTAACAGTTTGTCTATCAGTTATAGACATATTTATAAAAATAAAGTTGTATAGCAACAAGTTTGCGTAAAATTCTTATGTAAAAAATTTATTAATTGTAAAAAACAATAACGTATAGAGATAATGAAGATTACAATTATAATACAATTAACTATACAGTAAGTAATTTAAATAACAAGCTAATAATTAAGACATTAAGGTCAATGACAACGTTGAGATAGGGTTTATTTAACTATCGTCTAAATTAGAAGGGTATTAATGCTTATCGCGTGTGTATATGATAACGTAACTTCTTAATTATTGTACGAATTTTGATTTTTTTTTTTTAAGTTTATTCGATATTGCTCTAAGTTGTTATCCAAAAACAGAACTGTTGTTTTTAATAAACAACAATCTAGGTTTTTAAACATCCACGATCTGTACACATTATAATTGAAATTTTTTCGAGTCTATATTCCGTGAATATTCACTAGGTACATCTATTAAGTTGGTGCATATGAAATGTCGGATTTTTTTTTACGAACAAATGTTTCTCTTGCTGTTTTCGTTATGCTTTTGTTTTTGGCATAGCCTCGTTTATACTCGTACTGTCCATCGCCAGAGTCACATTTCAACAAAGGAGATTTTTCTCAAAAGTGTTACCTTTTGTTATTTGTTTTAAATTTCGAAACTTGCTACCAGGATGGAAGTTGACCATACAACGATATTGAGACATCTTTCCAAAATTGGCAAGGTGCAAAAAAATGCGAAATTAAATGAATTGAAATATTTACAGCACCCAGACAATTCACCGGATCTATCGCTAAGCGACTTTAATTTTTTTAAACATTTGGATCTGTTTTCCCGAGCAGTTTGAAAATGGAGAAAGTCTGAAAATTTGATATCTGAATTTATTGATTGTGAAAATCTAAATTTTTTTAAAACAGACATCTATCCCGTTGGGAAAAGTGTTTTCAAGCGAATGGAGCATATTTTGATTAAATAAACAACTCGTGAAAAAAGATATGCAGTTTTATATATCGATTTGAAAATCCGACATTTCATATGCACCAACCCAATAATATTCCTCGACGTTTCGGCACGAGTTGCACCGGCCGTAGTAGCGAAGCAGTCTACCTTAAAAGTTGAAATTATAACAATCAACTTGACCTCCATTTCACGTTATGTTAAGTGAGTATAGAGCCGTAAGTGGTAAAGTGCGCTCGGCTAGAATCAGGCACTCAAATGTATTACTACTGAGACAAAGCAGTATTTGCTTTAAGACCCAGATGTTCGAGGTTGATTCATGGGTAGTGGAATCTGGATAGTCTAAAACCCGCCTGGCTATCTATTACTCTCAATGTTAATATATCGCCATAAAAACGTTGCTGTTTCCACAGTCACATATGTAGGTGAGAGCCACAATAATTATGAGCAAAGACGCTTCACCATCTAGGGCCTAATATCGCCACTTAACTTCAGGCGAAATCGAGGTCAACCTTATTAAAAAATACGTATCGAATTTAGAACGTTCTATGCAATAATAATATGAAAGTGACTAGATTATTCCTATAAAAAACTTACATGAATTAATTTCTAACAATAAAAGTTAATTGAAGACTTAAAAAGTAATTAAGTAAGTAATTATAACTAAGGAGCGGCAGTCTTAGAAATGGTCGTTATAAATGTCTGTTTCATTACGAGTAAAATTAAAAGAACTACTTTGAAGACTTACATTATACTACCTATCACCAACCCGCTTTTGTGGGCGTGGTATTTTTTTTATTTAAAATTAAGATTACCTAGTAATTGCCTAGTGTGTCCAACTATTTTCCAGAATATCGACATAGAAATAAAAAAATTGGAATGAGAACACCTCCTTTCGCCCCTTAGTGGATACCTACACATCACAAAGAACACAATCTGCAAATTTCATGTCTCTTGTAACACCGGTTTAGGTTGATAAATAAGTCAATCAGTCAGTGAATTAGTTATCTATTTTTTTTAAAAAAAGAGCCATTGTATCTCGCCGGATGTAATATTACCTAATTAATACTTAAAATTGTCACTTAAACTTTGGTGAGGACGAGAAAGGCTTCACTAACCCCAGCATCGTTGCGTCCATTTTTCCCGCGCTACATTGAAGCGGAGGAGAGTGTAGTACTATCCAGAAATAATAGATAAGGAAAGAAAGATCGAATAGTGTTACGATTGTAAGTTTATACAACTTTGGCGATTAATTTTTTATTAGAAAAAGTATATACTGAAAGTTCATGATCCAAGAACATAAAAATTAACCCTGAAGGTGGGAACACATGGAAAGTTGATAATTTCTGTTCGAAATTTCTATTTTTTGTTAAATAGCATTTCTATTTTAAAGTAATTAAGACGTAAACAACCTTGAGAAAACACAGAAGAGGTATGTATAATCGTTACTGTTGACAGATGTGGTCGTCGGGGGCAAACAATAAATCGGACGTTGCCGTCATTTCGCTGTACAAACATACAAATTAAAAAGGAGTAAGTTGTCCATGTGACAATAATATTTTTTTAATTATGTGTGATCACGCATAAGTGAGACTTATTTCTGTCGGATAGAATTTAATAACCGGATGTTGGTTTAGTAAAATTAATATATTCTCTCACGAAGGGCAGGAATACAGGAAATGTCACCATGACAGTTAACTCGTTTTTATTTTAGTTTATATTTATTTGTTATAATTTCTAATTTTTCGTTTATTACTAATTCTTTTGTCAGTTGTAATAATTTTATAAAAATTGTATAAATAACTGTACCTTTTAACAGAAAATAAAAGCTATTTTGCATAAAAAAATAACCTAGTGACTTCCAGAAAACATCGCTTGTTTGTTTTTACAACAGTCGATAATAAACAAGCGATACCTTTTTGTCATGTCATGCGGTTCAAGGTGGTACACTCTTGATAAGTAATTTAATTGCTTTATAATATATTAAAGCGTTAAGACGTCAAGCTAATTAGATATTGCATTATGAATGGAAATTAACAAGATGGCCATAGAATTTAAATTTAGAAATCTATTTCAATAAAATAATCATAAGATTAGACTCTCTAGAGTTGTGCAACAACAATATCCCAATAGATAAGAATGACTTAAGAAGATAAAAAAAAAATATGTATTGGTTAAAACAAACTTTGACAATAAAAATATTTCCTTGTAGTTTATTATTTAATTTGCCATATTATATAGCATCAGTAGATTTATTTAAGAACTATCCTTCACACCGTTTTTTATCGGCAATAGGTTAAGACTTGACATCAATTTCAAAAGATATTCAGTGACAATATGACCGTACATGATGAAGCGTGTTCGCCCAGAATAGTTCTGGCTGTCACGTGTATGACAGCCGGCATGCAATACTGTTACGGCGATAAATCGACGTTGAGGATGTAGGGTAACCAAGTATGTTCCAAAAAGAAACATGTGTTGTTAGCCGCTAGGTTCGATTTTGATGTTTTGTTTTTTGGTTGAAATTCATCTATGTACTTAACATTATAATGTAATATACATGAGATCTGGATAGCTTATCAAATAATTTATTCAGTGAAATATGTAATGAAAACAATTACTTATGAGCAGCCTTTATACTGTAAATACTTATTAAACGTATTTTAATAACAAATTAAAAAGAAAACTTAATTTAAAATCTATAACAACTGATCAACCCCGTTGTACAAATTGTATATTCGAAGTCAAACATAAAAATATACGCGTTAAATTTAATAGCTAGTTAGGCGAAATAATAGTAATAACTATCGTCATATTCAATTTCATAAAAACCCTTCCAATGGTTTTTATGTGATGCGATAATGTACAGACGGACAGACGATTAAAATAATTTTCTGAAAAAGTTGTTTGGGTCTATAAAATTATTACTTTGATAATTTCAGATTTACTAAAACAATCAATGTTCAGTTTTTCAATAAAAAGCGAACGACGTTATATTTCAATATTACACGCTACCCCCTCAAGTAATTTTAATAAATAATATTTAAGTATTTAAATTAACAGCCTAAGATAAGGCAGCATGGTCTTAGAACAGCCTGTTCCCAAAAAAAAAAACAACAAAGAAGAAAAATTGACAGATAAGAGAATTTAATTATTTTCACGCCAGCGACACAATTTATGTCTCCCGCCATGAGGTGCCACCTGTATACAACGGAAGGTTTAAGGTGAATTTTGTATGAAAAAAATTAATGTAAAACTAATTCGTATAAATTATGGAAGGCATTATGAGATGAAATGAAAATGGACTTTATTTTCTCTGACCTATGAAGACAGTACGATAATATACTAAAACAAAAAAAAAACTGTTCACAACTTGATATTAAATTATTAGAATAGGACCGACCCATAAAATATACAATAAAGACATAAAAAAACCTAAAGGTATTATAAATAACTTCAGTTTACTTTTAATTCAAGCTATTGCGTATTTGGTTGATGTACTTACTGCCTAATGAGTAATTAGAGTTACCTAACGGTCATTCATGCAGGTGGTAGAGACGACTGTGTACCACCGGTGGTGGACATCGGCTTGTACGTCTTTAATACGTCGATTAATTTATTATGTACATATCAAGTTCAGCGAACCCGAAGTCTATTTTGCAAACATATCATCGAGCTACTTATACAGATTACCTATTTTTATTCAGTTAGTGAGGAACATCGATATGTCGATAATACATACAATTAAAAACCTTACATCATCAAATTTCAATTCCGGAATATATATTGGTGATTATAAAACATTTATATTAATGGTGTAAAATTCATTTATTTATAATATATAATGATTATAATACAATACCCTAAAAATTATCTAATTAAATAAAAATAATTCTTTATCGTTACATTTCTATGGACTGCTAACGTTATTATTAACGATTTATAATTATTTTGTTCTAACAAAAATATATGCAGACAATCGATAAAAATGTATCGGTAATCACTACATATTAGTATAACACGTTCTCACTAGATATTAAACGCCTAAACTGCAGTGTCGCGGCCACGGCAGGCGTAAGCGCACGTCGTCAAGTAACCTAATTTCAAAATGGCGGCATTTAAATTGTTTTCATTTCTGTTTGGCCTTCTACTGGTCAACGCTAATGGCGAGAACCCCGTGGTAAGGGTGGCCAATGGCGTTCTCCAGGGTTCGTGGAAAGTGTCCACGAATGGCAGAAACTATGCCAGCTTCGAAGGTATCCCTTACGCGCGTCCACCGATTGGCAAATACCGATTCAGGGTAAGATATTTATATTTCTACATTAATAACGTTTCAAGTAATAATTTATTAAATATTAAAATTTGAATATTATTTAATAACATGAAATAAAGATGTTACTCGGTCATGTTTAAATTATTAATAGTTTTGGTCCACTATGTGGGTAGAAGCGATATCTTTTAAAACCATTCCACCTTTCTACTAAAATCGTAAGGGCTGAAAGTTTCTCTCTTCATGTTTACACAAAAAATCACATCTTCACACGTAAACCGCTAATAATTTTGAATAAAATTAAGTATAAAATCGTAAAATCTAAGAATGATGGAGTATAAATTTTTTACCGAAAATGGTACTTAAATCTGGATAACAAATGCTAAAAATTTGTATGGAGAACCACTCATTTATTAAGTTTTTTTTTTAATTAATTAACCTTTTTGCTGAAGGTTTTGCTTTATTAAAAAATAATCGTTCAATTTGTAATATATTAATTTCTTAATATGCTTTACTTTAATCAAACGTCAAGTTAATAATACTTTTGCTATAAACGATTTGATCATATGTATTTAAAAAAATAATGACATCAAAAACTAATTCGTTAGTTAATAAAATGAATTATGGCTTGTACTCGTTTAAACAAAATTAAACATTATGTTAAGATAAAAGCTATCTAGTAATTGTCTTGTCGGTCTTAACTGCTCAAATTATAACATGTACCAAAACAGTTATACAGTCAAATTATTTATACTACCTACACATTTATTATCATCTCACTCTGATCGTATATATGTGCGTGTGTATGTGTATAATTTAAGACTTTAAGAAGTTTGTCATTGTAACTGATGCTAGATTTATCTAGACTTGGATTGTGTAGTTTCGATTTTCTGTCGGAATATTTCATTTTTACAAATTAATTGTTATTTACAATAATTTTTTATATACTCGGGAATCCTGATTCTTTACTTAAGTCAGTACAGAAATAGACTAAGGTAGTTTAATAATGTAATAATGATAAAATCTAATAAAAATAGAATGGTTATAAAATAATTACCCTTTACATTTGAGATATTTTTAACCGACAACAAAAACTACGTTCTCAGTTCGGCGAGGATCTCGTTTCACGTACGACGCATGCATTACATTTCCTTTTTTTTATAGAGCATGTTTTTTTGTTAGTGATGTAAATATTCAAAAATCACCCCACAAGATCGACAAGGTGGGTAAGTTAGATTTTAATAATTAATTTCGGTCAAACCTTCGGTTGCGATCTTGATGATTCTTTTTTTTATTAGAAAAAAGGACCACGCTATGGAATCACCCGCGAAAATATATATTTTATTTAAAGTTAAGAGTGACAAATGGAAAATGATATTTTACCATTCATAATTTCAATTCAAATTGTGGCTTTTTTTTTAGTTACTTTTTATCTTGTGGTCTATTTCTCATTAAAAAGCACTGCTTTGCGCTCGTTGACTTTTTTGGTTGGATTAAGCTAATGCACCATCAACTCCAACCAATTTTATGTCTTACAAACAGCGTACAGTGAATGTATATAGAGATTAACATACGTAAATATTATATTTAAATCTTTATATCCATCTAGAAATTTAATTTCGTCCCTGCATTACGAGATGCCACGCAGAAACATGTTGCCTGAGAGGCGTCGCTAGAGTGCAAAGGGTTTAGATATATCACAAATAGCGAACGAGGTCTTCGTTTTGTTCACAGCAATGACGCAAACAGTTAAGATGGCCGCCGTGCAATTTATACAACAATTATTACCTTACGCGGAGTCGCCGGTTGCCTAGTAAAATAATGATAATACGATCCAATAACAGTTGCTCAATTTTTCATTCAAATCATATCAAATATTATTATATATATATGTAAGTTTACATAAACAACTATTAAAATTTTATAATATGATAAACGTGACGAATTTTTATCAGGGTTTCACCCATAACATCATATTAATTGTTCAATTGTTTTTACTTTGCCTTATTGAGGGAAAAAAATATTTTCTCTGAAGTAATCAAATGATCTATCTCCGTTACGTCAGTGGATTCAGCGATTATTCCATAACATGACGTTCCAAGGTTAAATTCCGGGATCACGAAAGTACTTACTGCTAAATTGCATTCTCTGCCAGTCTACCTTAGGGATGAGCAGAGATGAGTATAAATATGGAGTACGTAAAATGAATAATAGAGAATAAAAAGATAAAATAATAATAATATAAATAAAGATGATTGAGACAGAGGGAGAGGGAGGTAATATACATATATACGAAACGACAATTTTAAAATATACATACATATTAATAAATATACTTGCAGTAATTCCCCTTCTACTGTCTTTCCTTAAAATAGTGGTTTAGATCATTTTATAGTTTTCCGAACCCGCCCGAGCCAGTCAACACCTATAATGACAACGCCGCCGCCATAACAAAGTTGCTATGTTCCAGCAGTTAATATTAGTGAGAGAAACGAGTATATATTCGAAGGGAAATTCTTAGTGAGCATGTTTCAGTATTTGCGACTTCATTTTTACTTAACATGATATCGAGGCCAAGTGTTAGCTCATTGCCGATAAAAAAAAAGGGAACCTAGACAATAATACAAACGAAGTGTATATAAGAAAAATCAATTTACTTGCATTGTAACTTCGTATAGAAGTTAGTTTAATTGCCTCAGTGGCGCAGTGGTTTACCCGCTAGACTTGTACAGCGATGGTCCCGGATTCGATTCCCGGGCTACAGTAGTAGTGGAGTCTGGATGGCGGTATGTTTTTTAAACCCGCCTAGCTAGCTACCATCCTCAATGAGTCTGCCACTATAACAGCATTTCTGTGTTCCGACGGTCGTAAATGTGACAGCCAGAAGTGTTCCGGGTGAACACGCTTCGCCGTCCACGTCCTCATCGTCACTCAGCTTCGAGTGAATACGAAATCAATCGCTAGACCTTGACCGACCAAAAAATTACTACCAATTTAATGTCGTTTTTGAGCAATGAATTTTAATTTTGAAATATAGCAAATAAATTCAAGTAGTAGTACTTTTCCTACATGACATTTGTCGTCTATAAGCAAATTTAAATGATTTCAGCGCGAATATTAACTGCTATTATCCAATTAGCAATTGCGACAACGATGTAGCGGATAATAACGGCCTACCACAGTACTACAATGGCTCGTTAACTGATAATTAACGGTTGAATAACAATAGCTTATAATAAATGCTAGTTCCACGGTTAAATAACGAATGATAGTTACAAAATACAAAATGTCAAGCTGTTGAACTTTAACTCGGTGCGATATGCAACGGAGCTTTAGCCCAAGAAAACTTAAACTGTAAATACACTCTAAATACAAATGCAAGAGTGTAATGTACATTCTATTAAATTTATAATTTTTTTTGGCAACTCTAACTTATTTCGTTTGTGCATTGGAGTAGTTTATTTTTTAAGAAGCCTATTTGGCAGAACACAGTTGAGCCAATGCCAGTAGTTTTTTTTTTTTTAATTATGTAAGCCAGTGCGTAATATGAATATTGTCTAACACATTATCGAGCGGTGACGGAAACGAAATACTCTCATCTTGTTGTGTTTTACTCGATAAACTATTTACCGCACAGATTTTTTTTCATTTAAAAATGAATGTGTAGTCTGAAAGTTACTCAATGGGCATCGACTACAAAAATCAGAATAACGGACTAAACGTGGGCGAGCGGCGACGACGAAAAGCCTAAAAATCGATTACCGGTCGATAAAGTGTCAAGTTGAAAGTCTTGTCTACTCTATAGAAGAATTTAATAAAGCATAAACCTTCTATAGAAGTAATATTAAAGAACGGAGTAATTGACAGAGTTCGTCTGTTTCAGGAACCACAACAGATGAAGCCGTGGCAAGGCGTTTGGGACGCCACGAAACCTCTGTCGGAGTGTATGCAGTACAATCCCTTCGCAGATAAAATCGAGGGTAATGATTTAATTTCGTTGTAATGGTTAGAGGGAATATACGTAAAATATACTACGTTCAGTAAGTCTAGGTTATAAGGAATTGTTTCACCGTGTGGGAACTTTTGAATAAAAAATATTTCTATGTCCCTCTCTACACCCTTGCAATTTTTATTCAATGCCCCCAAAAACATGAAAATCAAAAATATCTATGAATTATATTACCTATTTTTTTGTTTTTTGCTATTTGCTTTATTAAACACTGATCTACAGGCACGACCCGTTATACG
>DWQX01006422.1:0-11366 GCA_018245475.1 Pharmacophagus antenor | reverse complement strand
TAGAGCACTAACTTTTGGAGTTTTATTCAATATTGTAATTTTTTCAAGGTGGTCTCAAACTTTTGGCTGGCAGTGTACAATATCATAGGAAGAGCAATATTAACCATGTTATATGATTAAAATGCAAAAAAGTAATGTTAATTGATCTAGCATACGAATACGAGTTGTTGAAAAGTGTCGTGGTCTCTTACATTTTATGATAACGGTATATTTACCATTAAACTGTCTCTAACTCACACAATATAATTTAAAGCTGAGAACAAATAATTTCGTTATAAAAAAATTACGTCCTGTAAAATAAAAGGGTATTATTTCTCTAATCAGAAAGACATAAAAAACCAATTAATATTTAATTATATTACGATTGAACTACATACGTTTTTATAATAATTATACAAATTAACTAGCTTATTGATATCCCAGTTAATTATTTCAACTATGTCTGGGTTCTTTTCACAAACACGTTAAAAATAATTGTACGAAGAAATACATTCTACTCACAATTCCGTAAAAGGAAACTTCAGAGTGAAATTATCCATGTCGAGATGTTCCTGTTTCTTTTTTAAATTTGCACTAAATAAAACGACTACGAGTGCACTCAATTACAACACAGCAACCCAAATTTATTTCTTACACTATCAGTAGACTGAAAATGATCCAAACAGTAAACTGAACCGATAGCAATGATGTCAGACTTACGCAAACACGAAATTAGCGGGAATCGCTCACTTATTTTACGATCAAATAATAAAAAACACTAAAACAAAATTTTAATCCACTACTAAAACAACACAATAAAACTATTGATATGAATCTATCTAAACTTATTGGTTATTTGATAATCATAAATCTCAAAGTTAAGTATGCAAGCAAGTTTCGCGAATATTTAAGGATTGTTACAAAGAAAATTTACGAGGGACACGTCTTATCTTGTCTGGTCCATGGCTTGGCACTAAAAGTGTACTAATATTATTCTTTTCTTAGCATCACTGACTAATAGTACAGTGACATTTTAAGGTGAAAGAAAAGGCAGTCATCATTCTTTAATTTACAAATACTAGTTCATCCAATTTAGTAATCCAAAAGCAGTTGTTCATGAAGAAAATGACACGTGAACTTGTTAAATACAATGTCACATTTAATAAAATAAATAAATAACAATGTCGGAAAATACAGTGGTGTAGAAATATTTTACATCTGCACAACCAACACAGGCCCATTAAAATAATGGCGAACTGCCAAAATACATACGCGAACTCCTAACCGCGTTCGGCACTAAACACGATTAAACGTATGTGAGAAAAACTACATTATGGGACGATACAAAAACTACTAAAACATTATTATATTAGTTCACTCGTAAAAGCCATACTAATGTAACTAAATACAATGAATTATTTCGGTGAATAGTTTACTGCTTTCGACTTTCGTCGAAAAGTTGTAACATTATTTATTCAATTATATTATTATTTTAGTTCCATCATTGTTTATTGGATTCACTGTTGTGTGATTGGGTATGTATTAAAAATACTTACAATTAATTAGAAAGGAACATTCACATCGTTATTAACCGTTTAATAAATTACTCGTAAAATATTTGTGACATGTTATTAGAGAAATTTTCTTATTAAAAACATTGTCTTACCTTGAAGTGATAGATCTCATCTCGTCGATGGTGACAGGCTGAGTTTTAAATCGCTCTTTATCACGTTGTTTAGACTTTGATGTTGATGGCTGGTCACGCGAAAACATTTTTTTAGTTAAGGATTGCTCCATAGATTTTATTCTGGACGCTACGGATGGAAAAGGTTCGGGTCTGTTGTCGTTGAATATTTTGTCTTGTTCCCATAAATGGCTTTGGCGATTTTCACAGTTCTCATCCACTTTTATTCTACGGTTGCTTAATATTGACAATAATTCGTCATTAACATCACATACTAAACTCATCGACCGTGGGCTCACTTTAGGACGTAAGTTCCTTCGACGAATAACAGCACTAGGATAGCTTTCCTCTTGGTCAGGTGTGACATTTAAAATTCGTCGCGGTCCTGCCGTCGACAAATCGCTTGAATAAGTAGAAAAATTTGTAATGCTTATACATGTATCATTCTCTGCACAAAACGAGAGCCGAGGTCGTGGAGATTGGCTACGATCCCTGGTGAGACTAGAACCTCTCTGCTTTAAAATTGGTTTTACTGTTGTCTCACATTCTGAACCGGAATGATCAGATGTTTTGGATCTAAGGAGTAAAGGTCTCCGTGAGCTTCTGTCGTCTTCGCTCAAATCGAAACTAGAAGCATGGCCTTCGTCGCTTGATAATTTCTTTGACGTCTTCAATATCGGTTTCTTGGGTAGGTCGAAATCGTGATCATCGTGCTCTGTCGACTTTTTCTTTAGTATTGGTTTAGGGGTCTCTGAAGGTAAAATATCAGGGCACGGTCGTTCTTCAGAGAAACTTTTTTTCTTTAAAATAGGCCTTACTATTTCTTTTTCTTCTTCCACTAATTCTGCACCGCCTGCGGCAGCTAAAAGTACAGCTTGAGCAATAGATACATGGGATGAAGTCGTACTGCTACTAGAGCTAGAATTAGATTTTCGTTTAAGTATGCTATGGGGTTCGGGAGAGTTGTGAGACAAATCATCGTTAGTGAGTTCTTCTTCGCGACTAAATTTCCTTTTAAGGATACCTTGAATATGACCATCTGGTGACCTGTTTCGAACAACGTCTTCTAATGAAGATCTTCTATTTTTTAAAATCGGTTTACTAACATCTGAAGAACCATCATCAGCAAAAGAAACTTCAGGACTGCAGGAACGTCTTCTTGCAACTTGTGACTCATCTAAACTTCGCCGTTTCTTTAATATACCCTGTCTTTGTCTATTTTCCGAACGACAGTTTCGTGGCTCAATGACGCTAGGCGAAAATGTAACAGGTGGCGAAGCGATAGCCTGACTAGGAGTATTAGCAATAGTACTATCTTCATGAATGGATTTTCTCTTTAAAATGGAAACCGGTGTATGATTAGTCAACGGAGAATTATCAAAACGACGATTTTGACTAGTCGCATCATTATTGATATCAGAAAACATTGGACTTTGCTTTTCAAAATCAATTAGTCGTTGTGCAGCTGTATCGATATCTTTCAACCTTTCATTTACTCCTCTGTTAAAGATTGGTCTCTCATTTACAAGGCCGTAATTATAAGTATGATTATTATTTTGTTGTTCAGGAGAAGGCGAAAACAAAGGATCATAACGTCTCTCCGGACTTTTTAAATTTAGCTTATTACTAGTTAAGTTGTTTGATAATTTGTTAACCCTATCTAACGTTTGTTTCGTTAATGCAGCTAAACTATCCATTTCCTGAGAGAGTCTGGAATTACTTGCATGCGACCTTACTGTTTCATGTAGCGCAAACATTGTATTAACGTTATCTTTAAGCTTATTGATATTACAAGTGGGGTCAGTTTTGTAATTAACATCCGTGTTACTACTCAAAGTTACTTTAGACGATTCGATCTTAGCGTTATTCGTTTGTTTCGGAGAACTTTCTATACTAATCAGTCTTTTCTTTGAATTATGATATTTATCGCTAAGATTTTCACTTTCCTTTTGAGCTCGTTGTCTTCTATCATTATGATTATTATCACCGTCACTTTTGACTTTATCTGGACTTTTATACAAAGACTTAATTTTGGAAGAATCAAGTCTAGATCTACTGTTTGATTTTAAGTTATCTCTATTTGACTCCTGCTTGATAGGAGACTTTGAAGGAGATTTTTTAGATAAAGGAATGCAACTAGGTTTTGCACCGGATTCTAAAGAACGTCGTTTTTCGATAGGTTTATTGCTAATAGAATTTGTTGGTGAAAATTTATTTGTTGTGTGCTTTACTCCACGCGTTGAATTACTGGTATGTTTGGGAGATATTCTGGAAGACGGTAAAGAGCTGTCAGTTTTGGGTTGTGGTGCTTCAATGGATCGCCGATTTCTTGTTTTTATAACAGTTCCTGTAACAAAAAAAAACATTTAGTGAATATAAACATCGCTGTTTCGGTTTTTGATATTTGCTTAAGTTCCCAATTAATTAATATGCTATTGCTTATATATAAATGTATATATTAACACGCTCCTTTCCAGGGCGTTTTTTTAATATTTTTCTCTTGAGATCTTGTGACCTGCATATATAAGACAATTTGTCAATCACTCATTTATTACTTATCAATTACATTTTGACGTGGATAGAATAATCTGAATCTAATTATTTAAGGTTTACAATAATTATTTTAGAAAATAAACAGTCAATTTTACTTTGATCTTACATAATACGTATTATTTTGTATACATTTGTAATTGATCTACACCTCTTCTAATAATATATGATAAACATTCTACTATATCCCAACGTTATATCGCTTTACGACATTTATTAATTAGGAACATAAATGTAAATCACAATATTCAATAGAGCCACATGATATGGAATAATGTACGATACATTGAAGGTTGTGGTCAATGCGGCTGAGAACCACAATGTAGAGGATACAATGATAATAAAACACAGTCTGAACTTTGTCAATACATTTCATTGTTTAAAAAGGTGCTAAATGTACATTTCACAAACGACTTTACTGCCTTAGTTTACATAACTATAAATATGACTGAATAAGTATAAAGTAAACAATCATGTATATTTTGAACACATCTTTCTTCTTTCCCAATTTAAAAATAAAGCATTATTATTATTTTTATTTTATCAGCCATTTAGTGTTCCAATATTTCGAAATATTCTGAAATTTGTTGGAATGAGTACCGTTCGCTCCGTTCTTAAGCTTTACGATGTCATAAAAAACCTCTGAGCTTAATGATTTCGAGGAAGTACATGACAGATCAAGTTTTATAGCACATTCGCTTTTGAAAAGCATTCATTTGTTTTGTTTTGAATTTGATGGATACGTTTAAACATTACTGTTAATTAAAGTCAAGTAATTGCAAAGTAATATGTTTTTTTTAGAAATCAACATAGTTGTATTGTAAACTTAGTGAAGCAGTTGAGCCTTTATATCAAGTAAAAAAAATTAAAATGATGTACACATATAACAGCGACTAAAGAGACTAATTATTTATCAATTAACTTTTATCGAGTAAAATTTATACTCAACCACTATGATGCTTATTAATTTGTTTTTTTCCCTGTTCTATTCGTGACACAGACCCAGTTTCTTGTATCACGATGTAGCAATTTATTTACTTGAAGCTCATCTCGCTGAATGTTACGGCTAATTACTTTATATATTTTATACATTATTTTAAAGTATAGAAAATCAACTCCATCCGTAAAATATTGTGCACTTTAGTAATAATATTAATCTAATATTTATTAAATGATAGTTAAGCTTAGCTTACTTAAGTTTTTATAAATTACAAGTAGCATCAATATTTAATTTAAAGTGAATTTGAGTATCACAAAATATGACACTCTAAACAATCATAACTAGTAATATAAGAACGACGTATGTTTGGATCATGGACACAGTAATAGAAATAATAAGTAACTAAATACTTTTTAGAAATACACAGTTTTAACTTTGTGACTAGATGTGTATTTGACTGCAAGCAGATGATATTCCTTAACTTCGTAATGTCATTTCCGACTCAATTTCGCCATTGCAACAAACTAATATTTAGTTTCATGTGTGAAAAATCGCAATAGTTTTGTTACAATTTTTAGATACAAAGACGGTAATGAATTTCAGTTAAATTAACTTTTAATAGAAAAAAAAGATATCTATACGTCAAATACTCGTCGTTACTCCTAAACACGTTGAGCTCGATGCCGACATTAGGGTCCTTTATGTGCAGCCGGCACTGGCCGCAGTCCTAATGATAGGTTGGACCAAAGTATGCAAGGGCCAGAATGAACAGAGACGAAAATCCACACCATATGTTTGTTAAGAATGTTTCAATTCATTTCTTTGAAGTGACTACATTTTATAATTTTAATACTGTTGCTCCAAGGCACCGACGATGTGCGATTGGAAAATGTCGGTTCGCAGGGACCGACGCCGAGCTCAACGTGTTAATAAATTGATCGAAATATACTCAAGTTGTGTATTCGCATTGTAATGTCAATGTCAATTCTAGGTAGGTAATATTTGGAAGTAAAAAAATCAGCCAATTGAATATATTGAAAAAAAAAAATGTTTCGGGGCCCAATAAAGGAATATTAGTCGATTTCATTTCGTCCCAAGGTCGAATAACAATGATGTACTAGCAGAACAAATGTTTATTATAAGGAAATTTTCTACGGATTCCCTCTATTTATTGGAATGTTAAATAAAACGAAGACGCCCACGTCTAGACTCATTATAGCAAGTAATTTTGTGTACCACTGAGGTATGAATTAAAATGTTATTTTAAAAATTACATCATTGCGTAAAAATAGGTATTTGTCTTATATGATTCATAAAGTAAATGTAGTGATTTGTTTTTAGATAAATATTATTTTAATTTTAATAATTAGACAACTACAAAATAAATTTTAATTTGTTAATAGCAACAACTTTGCTATAACTTGCAGTGATACATTGAAGAAATTAATTAAAATACATCTAGCGCTACATGGAAGGTTAACGATGTACATATAAAATAAGGTACATACTATTGGTTCACATATTGACTTTCTTAACGTCTGAAACTTGTTCATGTGTAGTTCATTGATATTACAATACATTAAGTATTCATAAATTAGCTTAAGAAACATCTAGAAAGTAACTTAATAAACGTTACTTCTGTGGATGACTTTAATTATATCTAGACGTTTGTCCAGATATAAATAAAGAAATTTAGTAAATTACACGAAGGCGTTTTCATTAACGTTATAACACTGTAAATAAAAAATCGATTTAATTCCATTTCGTCAGTCGTAAATTTGATTATTACATTTGTAATAGGTCATTTAATATCTTAAACACAAATATTATTAATTACAAAACAACTTGAACTCGTCACTTCATAACGTACTAAAAACGTATACGTAACGAGTTTGCAAAAAACAGTTGTTACATGACATCACAAAGTATTGTGCGAGACCGCATTGTGCTCTATACAATAACTTTTCTTTTATTTACAAATAAACTTGGTAAACACGGCAACAAAAAGTTTGCCGAGCAGCTGCGAAGTCAAAGGTCTGCCATGTGTTCAAGATTCTTGATGGTAAAACGAGTTGTAATGAAATCTATGGTTTAGTTAAAGTGGTAAATTGATATTTGATTTGGAGATAGTCGATTGGCAGTCCTGATAACATTTGTCGAATGTGGCTCGTCTATCTATGAGAGGCGCATTGTAGTAAAATCATCTTAACGCTTTGTATGTTATAACAGCAGCTTATATTTTTGCTCCTTTACGGTCAAAGCCAATGGACGAGATATTAATGAGACCTCTTGTAAACTTGATTTATTGTATAATATTAACAATTGAAACGTTTCACGAAATTAACAATTGTCATAATATTCGTATTTAAAAAAAAATTACGCTTCGGAGTTTAGCGCAAATTTGGTCGTATATGTGGCAAGACATTTAGGCAACGATATAAACTCTACTTCAGCGGCTATTTGCTCACACTCGTCCGAAAAGAGTTAAAACCTATTTGGTTGTTAAACCAGCCGTAAAAAAAATTTGCCGGTTTTGAATTTGATTTAATTTCTTTATATATCGATGACCTGTCAAATGTTTAATTCATCGTCTAATAAAAAATTCCCGTGCAACTTTACAAAAGACGAGGTTAACAATAGGCGGCTGTAATAAATAAGAGTCCGATCACAGGTACAGCTGAAGCGTCCAAATGATAGACGAAGGACAAAAAATGACAGCTGACGAAATAACATTTTATTGTGAAACCAGTTTTTGCCAGCAACTGTCGGCCGGCTAAATTGTTCCGTCGCGTCCTGCGTAATTGGTGCTACTGTGTTCGTAATTGAATGCTTCCATTATTAATTTAATTGTAGTAAGTAAAGGTTTTTCTTTTATAATTTTCTTTTCCATGATTTATAATAAGAACTCTAGTATCTATTTTATCATATCAATAAGAATTCAAGCAACTACGATGTAATTTTTTCCAGAGAAATGCTTCTTTCTTTAAAGAAGCATTTCACTTAATTTGGAGTCTATAATATTACAAAAAGTATACGGAAATGCACTTTTAGTTTATTTTTAGAATTTTCTTTAGAGTCAAATATATTTTTCTAGATACACCTAATTATAAAAAACCTACATTTATATCTGAAAATAAAGGAGAATAGACAAAGTATATCCTAAGATTCTAAGATTATGTACCTTCCAGTTTAGAACCAAATATAAAAACTTTGTATATTTATCAAAACAGTGATAGTCCACGTAAAAGTTCAATTATTTTAACTTTATCAGTTCAAACGCAGACAATTAAAAAGCACAAAGCTACATTTTGTAAAGTGCTGACAGTTTTCAAAGCATTAAAGAGTAAGTTAAGTTTATAATAGTAAGAAATATTGCAGCATATTCACAGTATCAGCGAAACTTTTTTTTTTAGCAATTGCACAGTACTGATTTGAGGCTAAACTAAATATAGTATTTAATTTTTCAAAGTAGTTAATTATACGGTCACCATTCTAACACGATCGCATCATTGTTAAACTTTTATACATTTATTCTAAAGTTTAGTTCTAAAAAGTGTTTAAGAATATAGCATCATTATTTGATTTCTTAGTATCGTACGTCTTGTTATTACTCTTTAAATAAACATGGAAATGTATTATTTATTAAATAAATTACATTTACTCGAATGCAATGAACGCTACAATTTAAAATAATTCAGTCAAGAAAGGAAAGGCACAAACTGAAAACCTTTTACAAAGCTGTCTAGTGCGGCAATAATATATTTACGTGTCACATATGGCCATGGCGTGTGCCAGTCCTGCGTTTTTCATTATAAATTCAAAGAAATGATTAGTATATTTATCTTTTAAAATGATTTGCTAGAAGCTTTGGTATTTTCTTTTACAGCACTAAAGTGGCGAACAAACATACGACCTGACTGATAGTGATCCGTTACAGTAAGGTATTGACGCTTGCAAATGCCGGAGGCCACACATGCGTGTTGCTGACCCCGGTGTATTCTCCGGGGTCAACAACAGGTACAATTTGTTAAAAATGGTTAATTTTTTTCACTTATTTTAATTTTGTGGTTCTAAGCAAAAAAAAAGTTTCGTTAATGAATAAAAATTTTTGCGTAAATCAGATACGGCTCATGACAAAGAAACCAGTAGAAACCTATTGTATTTAGATAAAATACGAAGTACTGACTGGTTTAATGAATAATTGCCTGATCTATATATATCAACGCACAGCCCGAACCACTAGTCCAAGGAAAGTAAAATTTTGTGTGTTTTTGTGACATTTAGGTGAACTAACTTTTTTGAAATTTTACTCCAAAGGGGAAAAGAGAGTAATATATATGTAAATTTCGATGAAATCTTTTATAAATAACATAGATAAACATAGCGAATGGGGATAAATCCTAAATGTTAAATAAATAAATTAACGCGCCCAGACAAGCGCGCGGATCACGACTACTTTTACCACATAAACATATCGTATTATTATATATAAGTACAAAAAAACATTTTGGTACACGTTATAAGATGTTCCAATTTATTGCGGCCGCATGGTGATTTACAAAAATACTTTCACGAATAACATGTCGCATTGCTGTAATACGTTCAATGCAAACACGACCCAATCTAGATACATTGTTCGAACATCCCTTTAAGGAAAGATTAAATTAAATAAATGTCAACCGCAAATTAAACGCGATGAAAAATCTAAACTAAAAACATAAATTACGTGTTTGAAATTAGCACTACGGTCCTCTCACACAACATGAGTGTGATATCGTGAACAACCATTTCTGTCCGCTTACACAAATTTGTGTGAGCAGGCACAAATCAAAACAAAGGAACCAGAAGGAGAACAAACATTAGTCCCAATCACACAACATATGCGTGTTGACATCACCAATGTTTATCCGGTAAAACTTTCTGTGTGACAACATATTATATTTAATAGTTGCGGTTAAATTTAAACTACATTTTTGATCGCAAACATGCGGTCGTTAAAGTGTTGAGAAGTTTATAAACAATTCTTTCCTGTTTTAGATTTATAGAACGAATTTGACGGTTTCAATATTTTGAACAAAAAAAGGTACAAGTTTGGATGGTGGTGGGTTTCACGAATCCACCTGATTAGCTACCATTCTCAATGTCAACCTGTCTCCATAACAGCTTTGCATTGGGCCAGTGTGTAGGCAGTCGTATATATGAGAGCCAGAAGTATTCTATTTGAACACGCGTACACCGTCTACATCCTCATTGTCACTGAACATAAAGTGAAATCTAATTTAAGTGATTAAAGTAAAAAAAAATATACTCGACGCTCCTTTTCATAATAAATTAGAAAATCCTATAACAATCCAATTTTAAACGCAGAACTTTTACGCTAATAATAAGGGAGTTAATAAACAATAGACAGTACCTATTAGATGTCGTCCCTACACGCAAGCGTAATGTAAAACATAAGAAAGTGTCATACCTATTAAGTTTAATACGCCGGAATGATGAAATTCTGTCGGGCGATAAGATCGTAGAGACGATCTGATACGATAAAAAGCGAGCGAAACGACGGCATCCAATTATGAGGCAAGACCCGATTACGACGTCCTTACGACTGACCGCGACACTCAGCGTGTCACGATGTTGGGACCCGAAGAACCTGAACGAACGGATCAGTCACGTTCAACGATTAACGTCGTGCTATTCATTCGAAAGACGAACCGTGAAAATTTCACGATCCGACTACAAAGGGACAGCAAAGGTAATAAGACAAATTAAGTAGTAAATTCCGAACTTTTATTGTAGCTCTGACCATATTTACTTCACAAAACCAAATAAATTATACATTGGACGTAAACTTCTTTCTTATTTTTTATTACTTTCGATAAAAATAACAAATGCTAAACAAAAAAAAAACCTATGAGTAAAGTACCAAGAATGGCAGTAGTAACGAGCGTAAATTATAAGCTTTTATGTACCACTACTGTCTTTTTGAACTCATATCATCAATTAAGTAGGGCTTATTATTTTTAATTAAAAAAATGCTACAGCTGGAAACGTTCACTCTAATAAAAAAAATGTATAAACGGAGCGAATGAGGTTTATGAATGACTCGTTTAAAACGTCTGCACCGATATCGCCGTCTAGTCGACGTGATGTTGCTATGAATTCCATTAAGTGTGTCTACACAAAAGTTGAACTAACATCACGTGTCGGATAAGA
>DWQX01006421.1:0-11369 GCA_018245475.1 Pharmacophagus antenor | reverse complement strand
AAGTTCTAAATACGCACATTCTTTAAAACTAGATTTACCTTAGACAAAAATTTTCTTATATAAAAAACGTATTTGACTTTTTTATTTCGTTTTATACTGCTTCCGTCAACATTGTTCTATACATTTTATTGCAAAAATCACAAAAATAAGAATACAATAATGTACAATAAACACATGGCAGATGGGGGAGGAAAGTCTTGGAGTGGAGGCCGCGCATAGGACGAAGGAGTGTAGGGCGTCCTCCCACCAGATGGACTGACGATTTAGTCAGGACGGCGGGAAGCGGCCGGATGAGGGAAGCAGTGGGCCGCATATGGTGGAAGGCATTGGGGAAGACCTATGTCCAGCGGTGAACTGACACAGGCTGATAAAGATGATGAATGAACAAAATGATTACAGACTCGAAGAGAAAGACATAGAAATGTGTCATTAAGTCTCTATCTTACACATAATAATCTAGTCTTACACATACTCACGTTTCGTGATTAACTAGCTCGAATGTAATCAATCATTCAGTAATCCAGGTTATACAGTAATACTATTTATCGTAACATAGTTAGTTATTAGCAATAAATTAATTATCCAGTGGTATTACTGATATTTCGATGGGGATTATATTTTGTATATAAAGAGTCGTAAACAAATATTAATAACAGTGTTGAAATAGAAATTTTCCTAGGTAAGTTATGACTACACCTTTTAAATTTATAGCCACGAGTTTGTAAATTGTTTTGTTTGTTTTTAAAATGAATTTATTAAAGTAAAAATCATATTTTTTTATGTCCCATTATGATTGCTTTTTCACATGTTTTCTTTCTTCAATTTTAATAATTTACAATAGTTTTTTTTCTTCTATTTATTATCTCTTGATGGCTGTCATTTCGTTGATAAATTTAAGAATTCATTAATGTCGTTTCATTAATTAAATGTAACGTTCACACTTGTTTTTCTGTTGGTGAAATAATCTTTTCTAACGTATGAAATCAATTAAAAATGATAGTAATTTTTCCGAAGAATCATACTATAGGATGTGATAAATGTGTTTTTGAAATATACTTAAGGGAAATCGTTGAAGATGTTTTAAGATAACTCATATGTAATTTTATATCCAACCGTTGGAATCGATCCATCAAATCGATGTCCAAAACGTGGTATAATTTTAACACCGCCGCGATCCAAAGTGCTGAATCGAATGGTCGATATGATTTTTTTTTAATTGCAGATTCAAGATGAAATTATTGGTGCTCTCGATGCTGGTCGCCGCGGTTGTCGCCGGTCCAGCGCACCGCTTCGTGCAGCCGGACGCGTCCGGACCGGCCCCGGTCGTTTTCGATGGGGAATCCATTGTCGTGGGTCCGGCCATCGTCGACCCGAGCCCTGTCGCGATCGGTCCGGCAATCGTCCACCCCGACATCTCCGTCGGGCCCGCCGTCGTCGACCCGAGCCCTGTCGCGATCGGTCCGGCAATCGTCCACCCCGACATCCCCGTCGGGCCCGCCGTCGTCGACGATTCGGTAGCCTCTCCGCACCCGGCGGCCACGCCCGAAGCGCCCAAACAGCCTGTTGTGCAGATCATAATCAACGTGAACGAACAGGGTCAAATCATCGGCGCACCCGTAGTGGTGCCACCTTCCGCGACGCTGCCCGCACCCGTCGTGGTAGAGCAAGCGCCTGAACCGGTTTCGGTAGTCGAGGTTGCGCCCGGCGTTATCGGTACGCCAGCGCTGCCTGCACCCGTTCCTGGTGCACCAGCCATCAATTTACCCGAGGAGCTTAACTAATCTATGTAAAATATCTTGCACGAGATGACTTACCTTCAACAATAGACTCCTGATTAGAGGTTTACGTCAGTATCCACTTATGAAGATGATATTATATTATTTTTTTTATTGTAACTTGTTAAGAGATGCACTGAGCCTTACCTTCTGCTTTTGGCAGTACATTTGCTATTTACGGCGATTTTATTAATAAAATTGTAAATTTACCTATCGTAATAAAACTATTCTGAAAATATTACTATTTAATTTTTACAATTTCATCATTATAGATTGTCAAAAACACTTTTCACCATAAAATTAAAGCGTCGATTGGTAAAAAATTAAAAAAAAAATTAACATATACGATGAACTAAAATAATTTAAAAGTTTAACCTTTTCTTTTTAACCTCCCATAATGTTACATTCCCCTTTACTTTTTCACATCATCAACACGAAGATGAATCCTTATCGACTTCCATTCCATTCGGTTTAAATGTAACCGCAGTTGTGTAAATAAATGCAGGACCAGAAAACCGTAATTATTAAAATTGAGAACTTCCTTCTTGACGTGGGTTAAAACATTTAGTGAAAACCCTTCGCCGTTTTCTAATCAAACACGAAAGGATTTAATAAGCGGTGCTGATAACTGCTAATAAATATGAAATTATCTCAAATTATCATATGCAATTTATGGCCCCGTTTTGATAGACTAATTTACAATAGGGATATATTATGTAGATACTGTATTTGATAAGTTTAATTTTACGCCATTATTATTCTTAATGCGTTGTTCGTGAAATGGGTACATCTGTTTTAAATCTTTAAGTATAATAAATCATTAAATACACTAGTCTCTTGAACAGTGGCGTGACCGCACAGCAGGCCCGAATATTTATATATGAAACTAAGTTAAATGATATTCTTATATCAGTTAGGGGCTAGTCTACATTTCACCTGATGATAAGTGACAATGAGGCATTAAATGGCGAAGCTTGTTAGTCCAGAATACATCTGGCTCTCACATGTATGACAGCTGGAACACAACGATGATGTTATGGCGGCAGATTGACATTGCGGGAGCTAATCATGTGGGTTTGAAAAACCTTACAGCCATTCAGACTCCTGTATCACAAGAATCGAACCCGGGACGTCCGCGTTACAAGGCAAACGAATAACCATTACGCCGCGGAAGCATTCATAAAAGATTAGTTCATAAGTTTTAACAGCAAATGTCGTTGTCAGGTTATCATTAAATAAATTAAAAAAAAAAACTTCAAGCGTAAATTGTATGGAAAGACACATCTTAGTGCGATTAGCTACGTAAAAGATAATACTGTTTGAAAGTTAGTTGCTCTTTTTACAATTTCCATTTACACATGTCAAACAGAGACAAACATTTTTCTCAAAAAGATGGCGCTGCAAGGAAGTGACGTAGATAGAATTATGACGTTTAAATGAGATTTTACGTCGTTCCATTTAAAAACAAAAAAGTTATTTTATATTCGAACGTATAATTGGCATATGCCAATAACACATAGTCTATCGAATTAATATTATATTGAACATTTGAAACATTATTAACGTATTTCGGCGTTGAATTTGTGTGTTTATAAAAGAATTATTAAACAATATTTTTAATTGTATTCAATTAGTTTCAGCGATATGTGAATTGCGTATAACGTAAATTATTTGCGTGCTAATAAGATTTCCAATAAATGACCCGATATCGGAGGCATACATCGAAATCTATATCCGTCGATTTATATGATAAATGTACGCTTTTTATGTTTCGTTACGAGCTATTGGTGTCTTTTTTTATTAGGTAATCAAGTTTAGTTAAGCGAAAAAAATTTAAATTTAATGAAAATTGCGTTCATACGTCAAAAAAATAGAACTAGTGAGTGACAATAAAAATTGTTAGTGACAATAGAACTAGTACGTGACAATAAAACTAGTAAGTGGCAATAGAACTAGTAAGTGACAATAAAACTAGTAAGTGGTAATAGAACTAGTAAGTGACAATAGAACAAGAAAGTGGCAATATAACTAGTGAGTCACTCGATAGTAAGTGACTTGCTGGTTGATGTTAAATTAATTCAATTGTCACATGATGTTAAGTGACAATGCAACTGGAGATGTTAAAGTATTTACGGCAAGCTAGTCAGGCGGGTTCGTAGAAACCCCACCACCATCCAAACTCCACTATTCCTATGGCCTGAGAATCGAACCCTGGAACTGCGTGTTACAAAACAAGCGGGTAAAATACTGCCACACGGAGACAGTCAATTTGAATTGTCATTTTAAATACACCTACATACACGTACGTACATTCAGTAATTAATTACATATTATACTTGTGTATGTATGTGTGTATGTATATACACATGTCTGTGTGTCCTGCGGTTTTTAAAAATAAACGTGTTTACCTATCAATTTTATCACGTCATGAATTTCACCTCTTGTTACCCTTATAGACAAAGCCAGAATACCTTCGCTAATAGGTGAAGAGGACAACCGAATCTAGTTCATAAAGTTCTGCTAAAAATAGTTATAAGTAGAAAAATAGCACTAAATAAAACAGAGAATACGAATTGGCTAATAAGAGAAACGGGAAATGTAAAAATGAAACTGTGTAATATTATGTGAGAAATTAAACTTAAGTACAGTGCATAAAATAAGATGTAAATGTGAAATAAATAAATCGGATGTCTTCTTCTTTATTTAAGCGCGAAGTATGATAGAAGAAATGGAATGTAGTATGAAAAACAATGGTATGAAAGTAAGAAATGAGAATGGATGAAGAAGGAGTGTGAGAGAGAATTAATTGTTAGAAAATAAATAAGTTGGAATTGACCTTGTTCAAAATTCACAAGGGGATCGAGTATACAAAAAAAAAAAAAACTTAACGTAATACCGCTTACGTGGCCCGATGGTGGTACACAAACCAGCTGCAAAAATGTGTCATTTTCACGGATTTTAACATATTATTAATGACGAATATAGTCGTCAAACCCGCTTAAGTTAGGTTAAGTTAAGGGATTACTATTACGAATTCCAATCAATCATCTGATAATCCTTGTGGTACGCAGTAATTATAGCCGATTAAATCATTATCTATATAGTGGTGTGAATCAAATACGTGTTAGGTATAGTTTTAAATAAAATTTCAACGTAGACAGTATGTGTGCTGACGGGGACTAAGAAATTTTTCTAGGTAAATAAATTTTTATTTATATAAAAAAATGTTTTTTTTTTTATAGAGACAACCAGTTGGACTTTTCCATGATTTGTTTGTTTAATTTAAAATGAAATAAAAAACCTAGTAAATTTTTAATTTCTTTTATTACGAAAATTGTTAAAAAATTATAAATGTATACGTAATATTTGTTCTTTTAGTAAAACGTACATTATGTTTTCGGGGTCTATCCGTCAATGATCCAAAGGAATTTAAATTAATAATGAGCTATCAGAATTATAGATATTTATTCAAATACATTAAAAGGAAATGCTGTAAAAGTATTCAAAGATTCTTAAATAATAAAAGATCATGTTATGAACTAAAAGAGACTTGAGATATATTTTGGTGGTTCACGAAAGCCTTTATTAGTTTCTTATTTAAAAATGGCCGAACGTAAGGTTAATTATCTGTCAAACGTAAACCACCTTGCCGTTTTGTGTAAAAATTTGTCTGTTCGATATATTATTGTTTGCTTTTGTGTATGTATTTATTTTTTAAATTTAAATGCATCATTAAACTTGACTTTGTTTCTGTTAACACTTCATCGACCGGCAGCCGATTTTTAGGGCTTTTCGTCTTCGCCGCTCGCCCACGTTTAGCCCGTTATTCTGACTTTTGTAACTGATGCCCATCGAGAGACAATCTTTAATTTACGCATTTTAATTGAAAAAAAAAGTCTTTGCGGTAAAGAGTTTATCGAGGAAAACTAAATAAGATGTGAGAATTTCTTTTTCGTCAGTGGTCGGAATTTCGGAATCGTCGCACTGAATTCCGATATGGCTCTATCGCTATCTAAGAACAAGAACGGGGTGCAAAAAGGAAATAGCCGATAGACAACTGCTTTATCTCCACAGTCGGATCCTGATCATTAAGGTATTATTATCCACACATGGCCTCGATTTCACGTTTAAGTGACAATGAGGTCCTAGATAGTGAAGCATATTCGCCCAGAATACATCCGGCTCTCGCTTGTGTAACTGCCGGAACTCAGCAACGCTTTTATGGCAGCGGTTACATAGAGGGTGATAGCTAGCCAGTCGGGCTTGAATAACCCTACCACCATCCAGACTCGACTACTGCCGTAACCCGGGAATCGAATCCGGGACCTGCGCGTTACACGGCAAGCGGGTAAACCGCTGCGCCGCGGAGGCGGTTCAACTCGGGAACTTTGCTGTGTTTTTTTTTTATCAATGCCAAACCGATATTTATTATTTCGAATTCGAAGATTATCACCAATTATAAAGCATTGTGCGCGTATACAATATTATTTATCATTTTTCCATCAGCTATCGATGTGGCGTCTGGTACTGTTCCTAGCGCTTCTGGAACATAGTACGCCGCTTTTAATGTCGCCACGTTGCTAGGTGCCGTCTTAACGCAATTTAATTTTAAACTTCCGCGATCTGTACACATAATAATGTAATATTTTTCGGGTCTATATCGCGTAAATATTCACTGGGTGCGATACCTAATATGCCTGGACTTTTGGCTGGCGCGAGTTGCGTAGGCCGCGGTCGCGAGACAGACTCACGCAGATCAGCGTCGTCGTCGTGACGCGAGTATTTTAGCTCCTACCCTCGCTTGCTATTCATTGCCTGTCACTGTAACGTTAATATTGAGTGACAAATCTGCTTTGTTGCAATAAACACATTTATTTATCGTACCATAAAGTATCATATCTAATGAGTATTTACGCGATACAGACACGAAAAAGTATAAATTTATTGTAATTTCATCTTCCATCGTTTTCCGTTTAATTTCATAGCAGTTGATTTAATAATACAATAAACAACGTGACAGCCGGAAGTGTTCTCAGCGTGCACGCTTCAAAGCGTCAAATGTTAACTCGTGACTGATGAAAGAAGAACCTCCGTCACAACATTTCTTCGCGTCTAATTAATATATTCGGCTAGTTGTGTCCGAGATTCCGCGAATGTCGACGGTGCAGTTTGAATATAGAATTGCGGGATTCCACGGGCGTCTCGAATTCCGTGACCGCGTAACTTTGTCCTCCCTATGTGCACGAATTATTGGCCAGTATATACCACAAAAGGTATCACAGCTTAATGCGGCTTGTACATTATAGCCTATACATAATTATATTATAATATATATATACCATAAATATCAAAAGTACTGAATAATTTATTAATTATCTCATTCATAATTTAACACAAAAGCCCCCCCCCCTTTCCTACCTTTGTCGCACTATACCCAAATGGAAAAACCCCCCCAGCTCATGTGTTTCGTCCTTCATATAACCTTGGGTCTTTTGCGTGAAGCGTGAAGAAGCACCTTGCGGTTCGGCAGGTTGAGGATGGCTGATGCAACAACTTTTTGTGGCACCACCCATCTAAGCATTTGGCCTCCACTTCCACTTAACATCAGGTGGTGGGGAGTCGTCTGCTCGACCTAAGTATGAAAAAAAAAAATCGCTGATCTGAGAGATTTGGTGCGCGTACTGTTTAGGTGTTATTTTTATATATCACAAAGAACACATGTTGAAATATTCATGTCTCATACGACCGGCTTGGTCTACACAGTTCAGTCAATCAGTGAATCAGTTGCGACATATTTTATTACTGAATATCATCTTTTAAATGTAAAATATCACGTTCGATAAAAAAAAAAACAACTGATACCGAATAACACAGACATATCATAGAGGAAAAGAACAACGCGCTAATCATGGGAGAGGAAGTTTGAAGTACTGCTGAAAAGTAATGCAGAACACAATAAGAACTAATAAAACAAAATAAAATATAAAGCAAAGAAAAAAATAGAATAGTAGAATAATATGTGTAACATCAAAAGTCAGAATGATATGAATGAAATTAAACAATAAGTAAAGGAAATGTAAAGGAAAAAAAAAGGAATGTAAATTAGGATAAATACGTAAAATGTAAATAACTAGATTGAGAAAAATGTAATAAAGAAATTGGTTGTGTCTCCTCATTTATGCGCGATGTATGAAAGAAGGAATTGGGATGAAGCATGAAAAAGAAAGACGGTAAATGTAAGTGAGAAAAATTAGTATGATTATGGAAGAAGAAGTAGGAAAGCGTGAATAATAAATAAGAAATTGAAAGAATTGAAATGTATAGGCCCTATAAAGTCGTAACAGGGGTAAACGAGTATAAAAAGAAAAAAGAAAAACTCAGATATCTCGACGAGTCATCCTTTTTGCGCATCCCGCAGTTTGATTCCACTTTTGCAAAATCAATTTCTCAGTACTTTCAACGGCTGCGTTTATACAGGAGGGCCGAATGGAAATCTGTTGGCGATGTACAAAGAAAAAAAAAAAAAGATTCGAATTTTAAATTTCGACTAGTACATTCGCTGTTCTAAATTCAATACGTATATTGAATGCGAATGGAAAATAGCGAATGAGTATAGCTCAAATTTATATATCATTAATTGAGCTTGCGTCTTTTATCGGGTCATCAACATTGAAATATGCTGCTTAGTAGCTTTAATTTAGTAAATAAATTTAGAATTTGATTTTAGTTTTTACGTCGCCTGAAATATAGGTCGTGTGTGCATGTGACGAGGTCATAGTACGGTTTGTTTTTTTTTTAATTTCGATTGACTGCCTCGTGGCGCAGTGACCTACTTACCTTGTACCTCAAAGGTCCCGAGTGTGTTTCCCGGGCCACTGGAGTTGTGGGGTCTGGATGTTGGTAGGGTCCTTCTGTTTGGATACCTACTACCCTCAATTACAATATGCCTCCTTAACAGCATTTGCTGTGTTCCAGCAGTAATACGCGTGAGAGCCGGATGTACTCTGGGCGAACACTCTTCACTATCTACGCATCTACACGGCAGATTGACGTTGAAATTTGTAGGTTGAAAAAATGGTAGGTAACAACGCGAGCGGTAAACTTTTGATTTTCTGTAATACGGGCGATGACGTATATCCGGTGTAATTTCATAGTATGAGACAGCGAAAATCAAAATTGATATGATGAAAAAGTATGTTCTGTCAATAATAGTGTTGGGCTTATTAGAATGCTTACACTGCACTATATAACGATCCTCGCGTAAAAAAACATACTTAAACTTGTGTAATTTCGCTAAGAAATAATTTTCACACTTGCAATATTTTTTTTTTGATTGCAAACGCCTAGCCCTCTGGTGTAATCTTGCCTCCTACACCAAAGGGTAACAGGTTCGATTCCCGCACAGGACAAATATTCATGTGCTGAGTATTTGTTTTAGCTCTGTTAATATATTTAAGTATTTATTTAAAAGCAAATATCTATGTATTTATATTGGTCTCTGATAACTTTATTAATGATAATCAAATTACTATGTGTAAAAGTAGCCCTAGTTATTTATTTTTTATTATTTATTTAAAAATGCATAAATTATTCCTTAGCAAACACAAATCTACTTTTAAAAATGGAACGCAAATTCGAAAACCAAAAAATGAAATGAGCGGCCATTGTTATCCAGCCAATGATTAAAATCGGAAACTTTCTGAAATACTACCGAATTGATTGCCTGGTAAACGCCGTACGTAGTTCGGTGACACGTCGCCGATATCGATAACAAATTGTCGATACATCGATTAAGAGTCGACGTGCGGATTATCCGGAGCGTTATTACGCGAACAGTTTTAACGTTTTTCACATGATTGGATTGTTAATGCCATCATAATGGCGAAACATGAAATTGAAAAAGTTAATTTATTACTATATTCATCATAGCAATCACGCTTTTACGCTATTTCTTAATCATTATTGTATTCTCACTCTCTGTTCGGATATGTATGAAGTCGATTAGACAAATGCATGATTATTGATTTCTTTTTTCCATCACCTTGTGGATATTTAAACCACACTGAGTTAGCTAAAAATTGTTTTATATAATAATATTGTTTATTTAATTATTTATAAAGGAAAGCTACCGGCTAATCGGAAATCAACGCTTACATAATGTAAAAACGAAACAATAACTATTTATAAGTTTTCAACATTAGATAAGACCTTGTTTTCACTGTAACGACTTGAAATTACCGCGTTATGTAAACATTATAATTGAAACTTTCTCGTGTCTATATCGCGTAAATATTTACTTTGTACGATACTTTTGCCTCAATTACCGCAGCGGGAATGAGGATTTATTGATAAATGGCCAAGTGTGTGTTGTAGTCGTAATGCGAAGGATTCCGTACGGTATGAACAGAGCTTGTAGACACGACAGGCAAAATGTTGTAAAAGCTATCGACTCATAATAGCCTTTTGCGTGTCGAAAAATAGAAGAAATTCCGTTGACACCCACTAGATGGAGCTGATTTAAGTAAAGGATTTATTTTGTTTTAGTGTACATTTCGTGTGTATTATTTTATTTTTATATGCAAAATAGATATTCACAATCCGTAAAAAATATTTCAAACTTTCAACCTATCACAGTTAAAGAGACAGCCCGCTGATAGGGACAGATAGACAGATGTACAGGAGAGTAAAAAATTACTGAAATCTAAACAATATTGACTGCCTCCGTGGTGCAGTGATTTAACCGCTTGCATTGTAACGGGGTGGTCTCGGGTTCAATTCCCGCTCTGCAGTAGTTGTGGAGTCTGGATGGTGGTAGTTTTTCGTAGCCGCCTGGCTAGCTACCGCTCACGAATCACCGGATCCGCGGGCCAGTTTCGATGAAGCTGTAATAGTCGTCAAAAAGACTAACAGCGCAAACTCCACAGAAGCCAGCAGCAGCAGCAGTTGAGAGCACAACTCGTCCCTCGAAATGCATCGGACTCGGAACGTTGTGTCTTTATTAAAAACGCTGTCATTATTTGCATATAAACACAAAGGAATGAAGTGCCTAATTATGCAGCACTCGGGCGCCTGCCGTTTCACTCCGAGCTAAAGAAACATTCCGCTCCCCCTTTTGTTTCTCCTTATTCCTTGGAATGTATTATTTCAGCGTGCGTTCATGGAAATGCTCCTTTGATGTTCTCACTGTATAAACCTTATCTTGCGCCTTTGCGAGGGTATAGCTTGCTCAAAACGTGCTTTATATATTTTTTTTTGTCAACGACGGCTTATATTTGGTTTTGACTTCATCTGATGTTAGGTGATAATGAGGCCGTAAATTCCGCTCGGGTTTTCGACTGCGGGAACATAATAACGTTGTTATGGCGACGGGATGGTGGTGGTATAATTTAGGCTAGTTACCATACTTAATGCCAATCTGTCGTCATAGCAGCATCGCTGTGTTCCAACAATCATACGCGTAAGTGACAGATGTATTCTGGGCGAATACGCTTCTCCATCTGTAGCGTTATTTTTTTATAATATAAATTAGAATCGAGGTAAATATAAGGCTATAGCTGATAAAGAAATAAATATATATATATATATGTATATATA
>DWQX01006420.1:0-11369 GCA_018245475.1 Pharmacophagus antenor | reverse complement strand
ATTATTAAGAGAAAAAATTAAGAAATTATATTTATTTCCAAAATGTGAATTACGATTCCATATCTGAATTGATTTCATCATCATCCACATTATTTATAAGTTCTTTACATAAATACAATTAACACAAGTCTTCATCAAGAAAACGTTCTACATGTTTCACGAATTTTTGTTAATTTTCCTTCGACGCATTGCATATTGCTTAATTTTTTTTGGCGATTATAGGCTAACACTTGATTCGAATACACCTGATGTTGAGTTACAATGAGACTTTTTATTTTGACTTTTTATTTAGAATCACACGTGTATGACAGCCGGAATCTGCAATACTGTTATGGGGACAGATTAATATTATATTAATATTGGGGGTAGTAGCTAGACAGGCGGGTTTGGAAAACCCTACCACAATCCATATCTACCACTCTCGTGGCTCGAATTTGGAACCCGGAACCTCGGCGTTACGAAATAAGCGGTAAACCAGTGCCAATGGGGGCAGTCAAAAATCGCTACATGTAGAAGATTTTTAAAAAACGACCTAACAAACAACATGTTTGAAAACAGTTATTTCAACTCCGGCAGAATCAAAAAATCACATCTCTGGTTGTTTGCTTGTGTAGCCTACCTACAATAGAGTTAAAAAGATTTATTTCATGGTCATCGTACAACTGAACAAACAAGACTGAAGAAATCAACGATTTATTGTACAACCCTCCCTAGACAAAACATTATATTGCAATCAAAGTTAATCGACACGTCGCAGACTTCAAAAACTTATTTGAAATGGAACTAATCGAGCAATAACCTTCACTACTCCTACGTCAGAAGTCATAAGCTTCCTGAAGAAAATCTTTGTCTGATGTGGATAAATGATCTACCTGTCCACATTCGCTGTATCCTCATCGCTAGCAAGATTTGTGAGCACGATGAACTTTCTTTATTCACCGATAGGTTAAGAGAATAAACCAATGTTATCACTAAAATTTCAACAATTTTAATTTACTTTCAACGTCAAAATGGGGAAGATTAGGGCGAAAAACTTTTTTGTAGAATTGATATGAAGCTTTTGCAGGTATATCCCGTATTATGGTCCTAACCGCCTATTGTACTAGTACAAGAATCGATGCCATTCAAAAGCAGGGATCACGTACATGACGATCCATATTTCGTACCTCGGTTCGACGCGTCGATTCTCATTCCCGTCGTTCGGTACCATCGACGTACTGCTATTACCACAGTTTGGGACCTTAGCAAGGAATTGTCAACAATCGTGCATGCTCATAACGCCTCTTTCGACTAGGACAGGACGTTAGATAAGGCGGGACCTGATACTCCTCAAGTCAAACGTTTTTGGCTGTATGTCTATGACAAAACATCGAACCTGACATTTCTCATAGACAGGAGCAAACGTTTCAGTTATACCGAAAGAAATGGAGCGACTATGAAACTTTTAAATTTTAATCTTAATGCTGTGAATAACACAATTATTCGTACATATGGCGAGTCTTCTCGAGCTCAATGTCAACCTACGAAGGCTATACAAATCAAAATTTATAATCGCCGACGTCAGCAAACCAGCCATCATCGCAGATTTTCTGACTCACCATAATTTATTAGTGGACCTCAGAAATCGCAATATTGTCAATAGCAGCACTCAATTCTTTATTCTGATTCCGGCTCGATTGACCGATGCACCTACCGTGCGTAGCATCCACCCAGGACCATCATATCACGATATTCTTAGTGAATTTCCTGGTCTCTCAACTTTAATCAATGAAACTCAGCCCTAAGCCTCACGTAGAACACCAAACCGTAACAAAAAACTTACTACTTCATTATCGAGCCAGACTTATTCCACCATATCACTACAATCAAAGCAAAAAAGAGTTCGAGTCTATGGTTAGACAGAGATTATGCAGGCCAAGTAAAAGCCCATGGTCAAGTCCACCCCTTGTACTGAACAACTGATTGGAGATTTACCCGTCTATCGACGAGTATCGACGACTCAACTCTATTACTAAGCTCCATCGATAACCAATTCCTAGCATATAAGTTTTAACGTATCAACTTGTTGGCATGAATAAATTTTCCAAAATCGATCTTAATAGGGCCTATCAATAAGTGCCACTTAAAAAATAAGACATAAAAAAACAGCAATGATAACTCCATTTGGCTTATTTGAATTTCTATCCTGGCTTTAAGGGGCCGAATAAATATTGCAGCGCTTTATACATGAAGTGCTCTATTTTGTATTTCTTTTCGACGACGATTTACTTATTGTGTTAATTGACAAAAGGACAGCATCACGTCGAGAGTACCTTCACAATATCTTACGATTAGAAGAAGCTGGGATCACGATAAATCCTTAAAAATGCTATTTGGGCAGAATGAAGTAAAATTTCTCGGATATATTGTAATATGTATGAAACCGCTTAAAGAAAATATCGAAGCCGTCAATAATTATGCCATGCTAGAGGCTGTTGAAAGCTTGCGCTGTGTTTTAAGGACATTAAATAATTACAGCGGGCATATATATAAAATATATATAGATTGCGGCATCAATTTATCACCGCTGAACGAGTATCAGCACAACTCGAAAAAACAAGATAAGACGGGAATAGTATGGACTGATGAGTCAATAGCAGCTTTTCAAAAATGTAAGAAGTCTCAAAACGCAGCACTCTTCCCTCTTCAGCATCACTCTGTTCCCTTCGCTCTCATGTATGATGAGATCGACAATTGCGCCGGCGCAGTAGTATAACAAGGCATCAAGACGCAATGGCAACCGGTAGGCTTTTTCTCAAAGAAATTTTCCTCTTGACAGATGAAGTATAGTACCTACGAACATCTATGTGGCAAGGTAAACAAAATTATTGTGAAATTTCTCCTGAAACTTTACAATAATAATTTACACCGAAAATCAAATTTATTGTGAAATTTCAATTTCTTACATTGGATCATATCTATTTACCTGTCGCAACGCTTTTAACGTCGTCCATAGCATCCATCACCCTGGTACACGGACAACGAGGAAAATGATACAGCTATACTTTTGGCCATCAATGTACACATGCACATAAGAGTTTGGGCAAAAACGTGTCTGTCGGGTCAATAGTCCAAAGTGCAACAACATACACAATGCGAAACAGCATTCAAATACCTATACCATACACGTTTATACGTTTTTTTTTCTCGTTCGCTTCGACATGTTGGGTTTGAGGACCTAATCTTTCATTGCAGTTTTCGCTCTCATTCTGTTTTGCTAACTTTCACACCTTTACCATTCCATTTCCTTTCATACATCACGCTCAATGAGTACAACTCGCCGCATTTTATTTCTCATATCTACTGTATATTAGCTTTCTTGTCTTTACTTTTTTATTCATCATCATATCAGCCGAAACGCGTCCACTGTAGGACAAAGGCCTCCCCCCAAGGATCGCCAAGACGAACCGCTCTGCGCTTTTCTCATCCAGCCTGTACCAGCGACTTTGTTCAAGTCGTCGGTCCACCTTGTGGGAGGTCTGCCTACTCTGCGTTTGCAAGCACGCGATCGCAATTCGAGAGCTTTCGGCCCCAACGGCCATCTGTTCTGCGAGCAATGTCCCCGCCCACTGGTCAAAGACTCTCGTCTTGAGACATTGCGGTATCTTAGACGAAAATATCTTATGCAGCTTCCCGAACGCTGCCCAGCCGAGTTGAATTTGACGTTTAACCTCTCTCTCGAAGTTGGACTGTTGGTTCCAGGTATAAATGCTCGTCTACAACTTCGAGTGTAGTGTCTCCTACATTCACTGGAGTGGGTAGTACATGGACACTTGACATAATCTTCGTCTTGTCCATGTTCATTTTGAGAACCACTTGGCGTGAGACTCTACTAAGGTTATCGAGCATAGCGCCGAGATCTTCCAGGGTCTCCACCATGACTACAATATCTTCGGCGAATCGAAGATGCGAAAGGTATTCGCAATTGATGTTAATGCCATGTTCCCTCCAATCAAAAAGCTTGAACAAGTCCTCCAAAGCAGTGGAAAATAGTTCCGCAGATATGATGTCTCCCTGTTTTACACCTCGCTGCAGTGGAATGGGCTCAGAGCTCTGATTCTGAAGACGGACGGACATGGTGACGTTTTCGTATAAGCTCATTAACACTTCAATGTACCGATAGTCGACTTGGCACCGCTGGAGAGACCGTAGCACTGATTTGATTGGTTTCGATCGAATCAAAGGCTTTTTCATAGTCCACAAATGCTAAGCATAGAAATCCACGACAGTCGGTGGTCGGGTTGCCACACGCCGAAGATTTGGCGTTTAAATCGCCAAGGAGCAGCATCTGGCACGGTAGCTGCCGCAGAATAGCTGTCGACAGCTGCGCCAGATACTGCTCGAATTCGGCGAGGGGCCGGTTGGGTGAAAAATACACCCCGACCACCGTCAGCCCGTCCCTTGCGGCCACCACATAGCCGTTCCCTCTCTCCCTTAAGGAGAAAGGGGCGGCGTCTGCGGATGGCCGCGAGACGATGGCGACCGACTCCACAAGGTTTCCTATCCAGTTGTGGCGGTCGAGCACGTAGTACGGCTGGGCCGCCAGCGCGACATCAATGGACCACTCTGCCATGACCTGGACCAATAAGTCCTGGGCTATGGCAGAGTGGTTCAGATTCACCTGGAGGGTCTTGTGTATGACCTACCGCAACGTCTATGTATGTTTTATGGTACTAAAGCCTTTATGGAAACCGGCTTGTTAAGAAGGCTGGAAGTCGTCTAACCTGCGTGCGAGACGATTCGTGGTAACTCTGGAAAACAATTTATAAATATGGCTCAGAAGTGAGATAGGTCTGTAGTTCTTCAGTAGATTTTATCGCCCTTCTTGAAGAAGAGCACCACCACACTTCTGTGCCATGCCTGAGACGTTTTACCCTCGAGGATGACAGAATTAAACAGCTTTTGAAGAGCTTTCAGTATCGATTTTCCACCAGCTTTGAGAAACCGCTGTTATTCCGTCATCTCCCGACGCATTATTGTTTTTGAGCAGTTTAAGAGTCGTACTAATCTCGTATAGGCTATCGTCCGGGATGTCTTCGGTATAGTGTCGGGTTAGTTTGGCTCTTAGGTCTTTTGCTATATTACTGGCAGGTTGAGTCGATGTGAATAACTGTCCGAAAAACATCTCGATTTCCCTCAAAAGCTCAGGTTTGGAAGACACGATCCTACCGTCTTTGGCCTTGAGTTTAGTCAACTGGCTTTACCGAATTGACAGATCCCTCGCGAACACCTTGGAACCTTTGTTACGCTTTATAGCCTCTGTGACGGTGCTGATATTGTGCTCACGAAGATCACGATTCAGAGACTTAGAGATCTGCCTATTTAGCTGCCTGTATTGGACCACGTTATCCGGGGACCGCAGAATCACACCTCGTCTTTTCTCCGTTAGCCTGAGTGTCGGGTCTGAGATTACGTTGAGTTCGTGCTATGGTGAGCTTTAAAAGTGTTTTACTCGCCTTGATATTCGAAGCGGTTGTGCAATTCGAGCTGAAAGCTCTTGGTGTTCTGAACCTGAACAAGTGCTGGACGGAGCGTATACTTCATAAGTTTGGAACTTTCTAGCTTTGTGTTGATAATCAATATGTCTCTTACCAGCCGGTGATTGCTTCCAGTTTTGACTGTGTTTATCACAGAGACGACATCATTGAATATATGCCGTTTCGTCGACAAGATGAAATTTATCTCGTTTCGCGTTGTGCCGTCGGGACTCACCCATGTCCACTTGCAGATTTCTTGTTTCTTGAAGAGGGAGTTCATCATATAGAGTCCCACCATTTCCATGAAGTCAGCAAGCCTCTGACCTCGGGGGTTCCGTTATCCAATGCCAAATGTCCCTAGTCTCAGCTCACCATCGCCTCGTCTACCCAGTTTCGCGTTCTTCCATGACCACGGTGTAGTGAGTTTTATTGGTATGTATGGCTCTGGAAATATCCTCATACAATACCTCAACCTCTTCGTCGGTATGTGACGATGTTGGTGCGTAAACCTGAATGATTGTCAGTAGAATACCTTTCGGTCATTTTTAAGTATCAGGTAAGCAACTCTGGTTGACATCCTACCGATTTTGAGCGACTTGTGGACGATAAACCCAACTCCGCCCTGGGACTGTTAGTCGCCCTCCCGGAAATATAGCAGGTTACCGGTCCTCTCCCTCTCTTCGGACTTCAGATAATCCCACAATATATCATTGTAGCTTGCTTAATTCTTTCTCCAGTTCAGCTATCTTCTCGTCGTTTCGCAGTGTGCGCGTGTTATATATTGCCAGGGCCAAAGGTCGTCGTTGGTGGTAGCCGGATCTCTGCCGGAGATTAACACCCCCTGCCCCACCGCTATCATGGCTGCTACTATGGCCGGGACTAGCGGGGCTGCCGGGGACTGGGGACCGTTTTTTTCTTGTGATATTCATATTTATTGGGGGGATTTTGCCGTAATCGCCACGCTCGGCAGGCGAGTTGGCGATCGCTGTGATATGCTAGTGTTACATATACATGGGGGACGCTGCTGCCCATCCCCTAATTTTCCCTTAGTCAACTAAAGGTGACTAAGGGAAAACGACACCTAAAAACGTAAAAACGACACCTGCGGGAAGTGATAGTTTAGCACTATTTTATGCCGGTGCCATACGGCAATTTTTATTCATACTTTCTATTTATAATGGGTGTCTCAGGATGTTTTTGAATTGACCACTACACGTCAACTAAACATGTAGCAGGGGGAGGGGAGTGATCTCAATCGCTTGGCCGGCTCGTTATGTTTAGTAGACATGCATCGTTTCACGGGACCGCAGCGCGTGTTTTGCCTGCGAGAGTTTTATATAAACAACGATTCCTACTTTGTTGTTCGTCGTCTCTATAGGATACTTTTTAATTTAATAAGCTTAAAACATGTGCCAAGGACCAATTTAATTAAGCATTGGGTGTGCAAGTTTAAAGAGAGTGGGAATACAATTTTGGACAAATCGTCTGGGCGCAAAAGGACATCAAGAACGAGCTTGAACGTCGACCACGTTCGCCAGTTTATTATAGACGACCCACGACAGTCGTTGAGAGTGCGCGCAGCTTCTCTAAATTTTAACAAATCTACGGTTCATCGCATTATTTCGAAACACTTACAATTTCACCCCTATTAAATTGTTATTATTCAAGAAATTAAGCCTGATGATCCTGGTAAACGAGTCGAATTCTGCAGGACAATGAAAAACCGTTTTAGGAGTTTCAATAAATCTGGTTCTCCGATGAATCGAATTTTTGCATCAACGGTCACGTGAAGAAACAAAACTGCAGATACTGGGTTTCCGAAAATTCGCCAGAACAGTATCAGAAGCACTTGCACTCGCCAAAAGTTATTGTTTGGGCTGCCATATCAAGTTAAGGAATTATCGGTACTTATTTTTTGACGTTGATCGAGGTTGAACTCAGACCGTTAATTCTGATCGATATTGTCATATGATCCGGACTTTTTTAGCTACAGAAATGCAAAACCAGGATGGCTGCAATCGCAACACCTTTTTCCAGCAAGATGGAATCACTTTTCATGTTACAAATAACTCATTAGCTGCTCTTCACGATTTGTTTCCTGGAAGAGTGATAAGCCGCCGAGGAGACATAAACTGGCCACCGAGGAGCCCTAATTTAACATTTGCTGATTTTTTCCTATGGGGCTACCTAAAAAGTAAAGTTTACAGTAAATTACCATTCAACCTGAAAGTTTTAAAGCAAAGAATCACTGAACAAATCAACACTATTCCAAGAGCGATACTCCAGCGAGTGATTGAAAAATTTAGCTCCAATTTAAATTAAAAACGAATGGTGCGCATTTGCATACGATTGTTTTTCATAAATAAACTTCAATAACTGCTCTTTAATTTAAGAGTAAATAAAACGAGTTTTAATTGATATTGTTTTTTATTAAACATCTAAAAACGAAAAACATTCTGAGGCACCTATCATTATTCCAATTTTGCTTTCCCTTTTTGTCTTATCTATTTTCCTATATCAGTTTTTACTACTATTACTAATATTTACTCTACTTTACTATTATACACATTACTACGTCTAGTTCTTTTACCTCTTTTTCTACTTTGTTCCATTTCTCTTCACCACATTTTCCACTATCTTTCAGCACAATCTAATGAAAAAGCTTCTACTTTCGTCTACCCTCAATAGAGTCGCGATGTTACCTTTCGTTACTTCTTTGCCGAGTGCAATTTCCTTCACCTAAAATACTGTGACATCTCACTATTCTTCTCTCGCTTTCATAATATTCACTTTCACTCATATCGCAAGGGGGAGGTGGGTATCCGACTTCGCTAAAGCGCTCATACGTTTGTTTTGACAAACTATCTACGGAATTTGATAAGCTGTAGGCAGATTGTATCAATTATTGCTTTGCCCATTACTGACACAGGGAAATAGTAATTGAGTATGTTGCACATTAATTGTTCTGTGTTTGTTAGTAGAGTTTCAATATCAAGTAATTATATTGCGACGAACGTTCTCGATAGATCTCTAATTTTATTCTATAGTTATAGAGTACAAATAGAACAATGCTAAGTCGTCATTACGTCACAACTAAAACGTCAATAAAAAATTATACGGTACAAGAATTATAATTTATTGAAGTCAACAAAAAAACTAAATTTACACAAATGTACATATTTTAATTACTTTATTATTTACTTATATTGTCTTCGTGCGGTCACGTAAAGCATTTATTCCTTTATTCGTCAATAAAGGAACTTTGGTCAAGTCGTTATCGGTATATGTGTTAAGCAAATATTGTTTGAGTTGTCTACTGTCCGAAAACACTGGATCAATCATCGTAAAATTTGTTAACATGTATGTTTTCGCGCTGGTTTTTCAATTAACCACTATAGTTTTAATTGCTATCATATAGCGTTTCAATATTTCTTTATTACTATTATAATATCTCTTAATCAATTTTTCACGTTCTGACTATAAAAAACATAACAATAGTGAAAGTCAAGAATGTCCGATCAACGTCAAGTTTTCTACATATAATATATTATGTAAAAAACAGATTTTATAATTTAATTATAACCTATAATATACGGAAACATTTGAAACCAATAAATCGATGATTGTATGTATTTCTTCACAGAGGTTATTCTTTTGTTCTTGCAAAATAGTGTATACTATAAAATTATTACCTTATTTTTCGGATTATAGTACGCAATGCAAATTTTAATAACTATTTTAAGAAAAAAAAATGCTTTAATGTTACTTTCTCATCATAATTTACATTTCATATTTACATGTGTTGAATTCTTTTATGTAATACGAGTATTAAACACTAGTAATGTTAATTTCATCTTAGTCTTTAGTTATCTTGGTAATAGTTAGCTTCAGTGGCATATATTTTTTGGTTTATTATATATGTTATTATCTTGATATTTTTGGTTATTAGAAATATAAAAATTTACAGGGGATTCGTAAAAATAAATATATATTTTACCTTCGGAACAAAGGACGCAATTTTAATTACGAGTCCATTTTCTGAATATAAAATTGTAATTTCTAGACCAAAAGATAAGGTAATTTGTTAATAATTTAACTGTAAAACGTTTCTTTACGCAAGTCTCCTAGCAAATACTGCGGTCAGCACTGTATCGAGAACGGCGGACGGGGTCGAGTAATTCCTTATGCGAACAAGATGCCGGCCACTAACGGTCTCCGATTGTTCTAAACACAAAAACCTATAGAAGGCGACGTGCGTGCCCTCATTTCGGCGATGACACCGGCTCTTTGTGACGGTCTGAATTGACAGCTGAGGCGTAACATTTATTGCTTTACTTATTTTTCTTTTTAATAGATAAACGTACTAGTTCCACTTTAAATTCTCTTGTTCGAAATTAATAGAAGTAAACACATACCAGTTACATAAATAAAATCTTGACTAATAACGAAACAAATAGCGGTCTTTACAAATAGGTTGTAATAATTGCTTAGAGATGCCAAATAGTAATGTGTTATTTTGTCAAAACTGTCTAATACTCAATCTCAATATGTATGCAGCATCGATATGTATGCAAATACAGTTAAGATCGATTTTGTGATTTGCTTGAATTTGTTACTGCTCAGTATTGATAACATAAAACATGTGTATGCTTTACTAATTTGTGAGTGCTTTGTATTAGTGAGATATTCCTTACGTAGAAAATATTTGCCTATTGTATTTCTTTTGCGATATCGTATGTTTACTGAATATTCTTAACAGTACCGTAGCTTAATATGGATTATACGAGTCTGACTTGATTTGAAATTCTTCTTCTTCTTCTTAGCCCACTACCACCCAATGCTGAGTGCAGGCCTCTTCTTATGCACTCCATTCCTTTCGGTCTTGAGCTTTCCGCATCCAGCCTCTCCCCGCTATCTTCACCAGGTCATCGGTCCTTCTCATTGGTTGCCTCCCCACGTTTCTGTGTCTAGTTCTGGGTCTCCACTCTAGCACCTCTTTACCCCGTCTCGAGACGTTTTTGCGACATATGTGGCCCGCCCATTTCCACTTTCTCCGAGCTATTACCTTGGCAATGTCGGTAAGCATCGTTCGTCTCCGGATCTCTGTGTATCTTATCCTATCTCAGAGAAATTCCTAACATCGCCCGCTCCATAGCTCTCTGGGTGACTTGCAGCTTATGGATGACTTGCTGAGTGAGCGTCCAAGTCTCGGCTCTATATGACAAGATGGGAAGGATACATTGCTCAAAGGCTCTGCGCTTGAGGTTAATGGGTATATAACCTTTGAGCACGTCAGACGGGTTATCAAAAGCACCTCATCCCAACCGAATGCGGCGGTCTATTTCATGTCCTTGTCCGTTATTTTCTAGGCTCATGTTTTGTCCGAGGTAGATATAACCTTCAATCCTCTGTATAGCCTGCTTATGAACCCAAGTACGTGAACTTTATGTGGAGATTAAAATATTTCGAAATTACATTCGATGTCTTTAGAAATATGTAACTTACGATGGACATAATTTTAAAAGAGAGCATGTAATTAAAAATTTAAAAAGAATTTTAAAAGAGAGTATGTAAATATTTTCAATTTGATAAATGACAATGTTGACCGAACACGGTGAACTGCGCTCGCCCAGAATACTACAATTCTCATAGTATAATTGCCGTAACACAACTTTGCCGTTGTGGCGGTAGATTGACAATATAAAAGTATTCGCTAAAAGGCGTGTTTCATTAAGTTCTCCCACAACCCAAATTTGTGCACCTACCAGTTTAATGGGTGCTGCTGCTGCTGCTGCTGCTGGATTCGGAGAAGTAAATGCTGTTAGTCATAGTGACCATTACAGCTTTATCGAA
>DWQX01006419.1:0-11371 GCA_018245475.1 Pharmacophagus antenor | reverse complement strand
TACACGCTTGCAAAAGGCGGAGGTGTCAGTATTAGCAATACGTTTTAAAAACAAATTTATTCGAAATTCAAAACAATTATGAGAACTCTGAACGCATGTCTTAGTGCCGTACCTTATAGAAAACTCTATGAAAGAACTATTAATTGTTTGCGCAACGAACTTATTACTTAATCGTAAACTATACCTTTTTTAACGCATTATATTAATTGAATCTTTCACGTAACATTAGAATTAAAATGTTATCATTAAAATACTAACAACTCTTTTGTATTATCGTTAAACAGCTCTTGGCACTTGTACAATATATTTTTCATGTCATTGTTATTAGATTTATGGGTGCATTATGGAAAACCTACAGAAAAATGTTAACAATAACAGACAGACTTGACGAAATGTGGGAATATATTTTCGGATACAGAATATCGTATTGAATTACGTTTAACAAAATGTCAGATACCATCTAACGACGAAAAACTTAAAAACAAATAATTGTAAATTGTCGTCCGGCTGAGATACAATGGCTTATGGAACGGCGTTCAAACGGATAACAAGAAATAAAGACAGAGGAGCGCGCAATAAACTCGTGTTCAACTAACAGACATTGGATAAGCTAATGATGCTGTAGACAATGCCATTGATCGCGTGTCGGCCGATTAAGCGAACTTAATTGCTATGTATCAACACTAAAGCTAGAGTGAATCGGCTCGGGAAGGAATAACGTAAGAAAGCAATTTCGTCTTCACAGAATTACGTTAAATAGCTGTTGCTAATTCGTGTGGTTATACCGTTTCGTTATATCTTCTCGTTTATGTTTAAGCATTGACGACTGTATACCTGTAATGCTTATATTTTACTTTTAATTTGGACATATAATATTCGATGGCATTGACGTTTTTTTTTTCAGTCATATTTGGATCTTAGAAGAATGTATTTTTCGTAAAACTGCTTCCAATAACAATATGGTTATTGTATCGAAAAGAAAAAAATGTTGAAATTAAAACCACGATAGATTATATAAAAATTAAAACGGAAGTCATTGGCAACTTTTAGATTATTTGAATGGGTATGGTGATTGTAAATCGTTAAGTTTTATTTACAATATTCTACGGGCTTGAATTTACACTGTATTTATGTAATGTTTATTATCTCTTAACTTTGTTATGGTATTTTTTTATAATAATATTTAACCCATGCGATCTCATTTTCGTTCCAGACTATACATAAGGAGTTTACTTTCAAGCCAACGTAAAATGACCAGTCTAGTATTTGAAACCTAAGAAACCTCTATACATAAGATGATATTCGTTAATCGTACTTGACAAATCGAATATTAAAAAAATTGTTTTAGGAATGTGATCAAAAACACAGTATCAGAACAAAACGACTGAGAAACGCATACTTTAATTAATATTAACACACTATTAACGGGAAGGGTATGAACACCTTTTACGTACATTTGCGCCTACCTATTAATTGAAATATTGCCTATGAAATACATAGGGACATTTTTTTGACGAATTTTATTAAAATCCTTCTATTCATTTTAAAGATATTACTTACAAGTAAAATTTGCATATTTTTCATACATGATTAATTTTCGCTCGATAGATGTGCGAGTCAATCTAATGATTTCACCGGCCGATAGTGTGTTACGCATTCAAATATTTTAGAATCATATACTTTTTAAAACTTGATTGATAATTAATATTCCTGTTAAATGTTTATCATTATAAGTCTTTAATTTTATAATAATAATTGCTAGTGTATTTCTTCTCCCTTAGTAATGCGTTCTAAATCCAATATTTAGATGTAAGTTTAAAATCTAACCGCAGAGAGAGACCTATATACAAAGATATTAAAATGCGACTGCAGGGAATATCAAGCGTAACCCATTTAAACACTATTGTCTATTGTTAGATATTGTACGTAATACGTTACATGTTTATTTTGCTCATTTGCATACAGCAGAGTGATTTATTAGAACGTTCTGTGAGATAGGCGATTCATACCGATGTCTCCATGCATTTGTACACTTGTTGAACTCTACAGACGTTCCGCCGATTTGTAAATAATTATTATTATTGGCGACATTTGTTTCCATAACTACATATGCCAGTAAAATTGATGATTGTTATATATAAGTTCGTAATGTTACGAGAATATTTTTTTTTAAAGTTAGTCGGAACAAATGAATACACTTTGGTAAAACTAAAAATATTGGTGCAAGCATCGTCTAAAGGTTCATGTGTATTAAATTAAAATGTGTATTTATGATAGCACCGTAGATATTTATTTGTATAGAGCAGTCTTCGATGGGGCTCCCGCGTGCAGAATTCTGATTCAGAACAATCCGCCTCCCTGTTTCAATTATTCAGAGAAGGTAAAATAGTAGCCCGCCACCCACGCGATTGCTTCGTATTTTAAGTATAAACATTTATTCTCGTGGGAGATCCATTTATTTTAGGTATTTATGCTAATACTGGCCGTCACCCACTTGCTTCACTAGGCGTGGTATTCTTTTTTATTATTATTTTGTATTATTTACTATAGAGATTAATCCTCCTCGCGTATGTGTACCAATTTTAGAGTCCATCGACTCGATGAAAACAAAAAATAATACTTAATGGAAAAAAATAATACACGCATCACGTAGAACATGCCCGTGAATTTTTATGTATCGAGGACAAAAGTTTTAAGCTGTGCTTTGATATATAGATCAGACATTCAGTCAGTGAATCAGTCAGGACTTTTAATTGTATGAAATATTAATTAATTGTGGAGCAACTACAAATTTTCTATTAACGCACATAAAGATACACTAAAATCGATTTTTTTAAAGCCAAGAGTATATATAATAAAGCTATAATTCTGTTTATTATTACATAATCGTTATAGCAAATTTAATTCAATATTGTGGCAGTAACTGATATAGATGCTGTTTCTTTACTTTATATCTATTAATATCGTCTTCAGCAATTGCCCATATCTATTGGATAATAACTACTTTTATATTTTACAAATCCACCACTTCGCAATAAATTAAAAAACGAAAAGAAAGTTGCTCAATTGATCATAAAATATTAAAGAAATATAGCACTGACAAAGCGCAGCAATTTAGATAATAATTAAAAAATATTTATATATATACAAAATTAACATTTATTCACCCCATTATCGTTACACTAGATTTACCGACACATTTTTATGGTTTTCTTTTCGTATCTGTATTAGTTTTGTGCATTTTTGCATTCATATTTTTACTATTTCGCAATAAAATACACAGAACAGTATTGCCAGAGGCGGTATAAAAAATAAAAATATCAAACGCATATCAGTATACGTAACTTCTTATAAAGGGTCGTGCAGTCAAAATGACTGGTCCGGTAAGTCTAGTGTTAATGACAGTTTATTAATAAAAAAAAATATTATAAATTGTTGGCAAATAAACCTTAAACACTAGTTTATTTACATTACACGGAACGTACGTACGATTCGGGACTTAATCAGGAGGTAATAAAGTAAGAATTTTTACTAAAGTCTGTTTAGACTACGTGATGCGCTGATCTAGAGCGTGGGCGATTTAGCATCCGAACGTAAGCATACGGACTCGAATAAAGACGAGTTTTGGCACGCCTTATACGAATTGTGTAATACACTCGGAATTTTAGGGATTCGTTTAACACAAATGGAGAAAAAAAAGTAAAGGCCCCCGGATGACCTTGAAACGTCTCTTAGAGAAGGGTCGGGTCGCGTTTGTGCTACGACCGTAATTCTTTGCGGAATTCAGTTCGGGAGCGAACTGAAGATTTTCAATTAATTTTTTTCTTTCGACCTTTCAAAAGTAATGAATCTTCGAAGATCGATTTTTTAAAAGGGATTTAATTAAAGCGAAGCGACTGTGAGCGCCTTTAGACTATTTGACCTCATAGTCAACCTTGACTCGTCCACTTTTTTTTACATTCGCCACTCCGACTCACCAATCTGTTTGCTATAAATATATACGATTACCAATAAATTAAATAAAAACTAAAATGTTTCAATTATACGTTTGTTATTTAAATAATAAACATTCAAGTCGTCCTCGACTAACCTTTAGCCTGCGTTGTGTATTTTTTATATAAATTTAAACGAAGACATTTATCTGAATGATTTCATTTATTTCTCTTATTACGATCATGTTAGGGAAACAACACATAAAAATAATTTAAATTTTAAACAATCAAATCTTTATGTATTCTTTTGTTTCATTGCTGGAGGGAATAAGACCGTATTCCCAATTCAGTTTATGAGGAAGCCGCACATTAACTCATCCCGGGTGCCCCGATCAGAGTAGCTGCCAAATGTACAAATGAAAATTTTCCTTTCCTGTTTTACTTCTTCTTTATCAACCAACGAAATGTAGGTTCGAGTAGGATCAATTCTTTTTTTAGGATTCTGTAAAAAAAACCACCAGTGACGTTGGGAACATAAAGAATTGATTTGCACTTGTCTTTCTTTCAGGTAATACTTATAGTCAGTACCATTTTTTTTGTTTTTAAAAGTATCTTCGTCAAACTATTAAATATCACGAATTAATTATTGTTGCCAAAACCACTAACAAACGAAGGAGGGAGTGTCAACAATCAAACAAATGTTTTAATTTTACATCGATATTTTTAATTTCATCGTAATCTTATGGAAGATCAATACACAGTGACAAATAATTGCTGAAATCAACTGAATATTATACATTTTGAACGTTCAATGCTATAGGCACTCAATGCAGATCTAGAAGTGAACATAAAATTATTTATTTTTTTACGCATTTTACGTAACAACGATCTTAGTATGAACATTATGTGTGACATGTTTCCTATAAATCTCCAAAATCTGGTGCAAAATGTTCACCTTAGTTATCATACATAAGATTATGAATAATGTCACTACTGGAATGAAGTTCTGCAAATACCGAAAAGCTGATATCCAAACTCCTAATAAATGGGGGACTCAATCACTCTTAGATTTATATACAACGATAGCCACATAGGTAGATACATATAAGAAATATCTAATGTAAATAATATTGATTTGTATATATGGTATCATTGACTAAATTGATATCGCCTATGAAACAATGTCAACAAAATATCCACAAAACTCTTTTCAATAATAACTTATATACTTTTAACATTAAATTAGTTAAAAGTTTCACAGTAAAACTCATATATAGCTTGAAAGCAACAAGTGACTCTAAAAATACTATTAAAATTTCACAATTCTCTAGTAGTTATCATTACTGTTACAAGATTATATTCTATATTTATTACATTCTGTCAATGTTAAACTTTAAGATAAATTTCCATAGATTATTATTTGCGGATCGTTTTTAATTTCAATGACACTTATGATACAATATATAGTAGTATTAAACTGCTAACAGTTTGATTTTGCATTAAGCTTATAACAAACTGTGAAGATATAATTGTGGACAATACGAAGCATCAGCAAAATGTGTCAGGCCACTGGTGTGATGACGCAGAAACAACATATTAATGCAAAAATAACAAAAAAAAATCACCTTACAAACATATAATCATATTGGTATCTAAAAGACGGCTATGGCACCAGTATAATAATATAGTTAAGTAGCAAAGAAAGTTTATTCCACTTAATAACAATCCAATGTGTAAATTAAAACGAAAACAGGCTCCACCAGATTAGATCTTTTTTAACATACAAATATGTGTGAAATTAACGTGTAACATATGTAACGAAGTCTTATAGAGTTACAAATAATGTAAAAATAGGTAAAGCATTGGTCAAATGCTAAAATCTACATGTTCATGGACAATATTAGAATAAATACTTTATTGTGATATGAATATCATCAAAATTATTAATTTCTTTAGAACTAAAATATAGACAACCTAATTGCAGTTGTTACTTATTAGCAATATGAGATGAATACGTACCATATGGTTAAGTAACCTTAGGAAATTCAATCTAATGACTATGAACCACATACAATGTAAAATTCACTACCAAATAACTAGATATTGATTTGTACAGATGGGATTTAAATTCCTAATGTCTAGTTGCTAATAAACAGTATGTTGAACCAGCAAAACACTGCCCAAGTACTTTGATAAACAGCTGTGTTAAAAATAATTCATTTAATCACTGACACCTATTGATAACATCAGCAAAGTATATTCGATATGGTTGAACTCACATTTGTTGTCACTGACCATGAATCCAAACATAGTCAATGAAGATTCTTAGACAATATGAGGCAAATTCTATAAAATAGTTTGCATTATAATATAAAAAATTCTCTCATGAACTTTGTGCTTATAATTGTATATTGAATATGATAAATTTTTCAGTTATTACTTCTTAACTGTTGTTAGCAATAAGTGTTCAAATAAAGTAGTAATGTCAGTACTAGATGGGCTGCCATTAAGTTTTATTATCATTTCATAGTTATATCTGTAAACTACAAAATAAGGAACTATACAAATTACATTTAAATATCAAACAAATCCACACATCAGATCACAAACATTGTTGAATTGCACAATTGAACACTACTATACAATAAATTAATCTCTCCATCATGAAATTACAGTTCTCTAATAAAATATCAACTGTTATAACAATACAATTATAAATAGAAAAATTGATAACAAAAAGTCAAAAATTAAAACCTATCATAATAAACAATCCATAAGGACTTAGTTACACATACAATTAATTGAATTTAATGCTAAGCAGTAAATAGTGACTGAAATAGCTGACTTCATTAGTGTGATTTTTTTTTACTAAAACCTTAAAAATAAGGTGGAAAACTTGGTAAAAAGCATACAATACTTTTTGACGATTTTAAAGGAATACATCTTCATGTCTAGTTACCAAAGCTATGGTGAACAATAATTTGAATGCAAATTTATAGAAAAAAGTGCTAGATACAACTTCATATGACACTGTTGTAGAGACTGTAGGGAATATCACCGAGACAAGGACCACCTCACCTTATCCATTCTACTATAGAGTTGAAAGAGCACAAGCAAATGAATTCCACCAGAATATCAGAAATCAGTACTACTACCGTATTGCCTACACTCCTATATTGCGAGGAGCACCAGCCTGGGGGCGTTTCAACGTCTCTAATAACCCACGACCTGTAGCGATAGCATGCACTCATCACTGTTGCGTGACATCAATCACGGACCATTCACAATAACCAAACGCCTGCTCTCCAGCCTGTCCATGTGCAGGCAACAACAATTTGCTCAGAACTCAGCAAATTCCTTCGCACATTTCTCTGTAGATGAGATACGCAATGCCTCCTCCTCATAATCATCAAAGTTGCTAGTGTCGCCGGGCCCTTTGCAGCGTGGGATAAAAGGCGCTTCAATCTTCTTCTGGAAGACAGCTATCCAGTCAGTGCTAGCAAACCATTTGTGTCCTTTTATATCATTAACACCCGCTTTAAGATTGCCATACCGTTTTGTCAAATCAACTTGCAGAAGGTTACGCAGAAGATCCTTCAGATCTGAACCAAAGTGTGACGGAAAACGAACCTTACCTGATACAATTTTCTCATATATTTGTATGGGTTGGTCAGCAAAGAATGGCGGGTAGCCTGCCGCCATCTCGTACACGAGGACTCCGAGCGCCCACCAGTCCACTGCTTTGTTGTAACCTTTAGAGAGAATTATTTCCGGTGCCAGATACTCAGGGGTGCCGCATAGGGTCCATGTACGTCCTTTGACTCTCTTCGCGAAGCCAAAATCGGTTACTTTTAGGTATCCTTGTGAGTCGATCAGTAAATTTTCTGGCTTAAGATCTCGATATATTAGGTCGAGGTAGTGTAAATATTCAAAAGCTAACACTATTTGGGCAGCATAAAACCGCGAATGTGGCTCAGAGAAGCGTCCCACTTTCCGCAGATGAGAGAACATCTCGCCACCGGGGACGTACTCCAACACCATGTAGAGGTTGGAGTTGTCCTTGAAATGAAACTTAAGACTTACGAGGAAAGGAAAATTGATCGCCTGCAAAATACGTTTCTCATTTAACGTATGCTCGACCTGTTTCAATTTAACCACTTTCTGTTTGTCTAATATTTTCATAGCATAATATTCTTTGGTAGGCTTGTGTTGGACTATCATAACACGACCAAACGAACCTGTACCAAGAGTTTTAATTCGTTCAAAGTCGTTCAATCCGGCGGTGTTGGTAGGATTCTTTTTCCATTTCTCCTCGAAATCTTCTTTGGCCTGATCGAGAAATTCTTTGACGCTTTCGGCGGCGTCCACCTTCTTGTTTGCGGTGGCAGCATTATTGCCCATGGCGCAATTAAACTATTCCAACGCCTCGGTTCCTCGTTATTAGAGGCTGTCTTGCACTAATCGATCCCTGCTTGTGCGACCGTGTAAAACTGGGCAGGTCAACACAAACACATTTGAAACAGATACATCCTCTATTCTTAAACACAAACACACGTCAGGAAAGCCACTTCATACAGGCACACATTTACACTATTGCTTTTGAATATAAAATTTCGAAAAATACCTTGTCACATTCACAAGAATAAAATGGCTTCCACAACCGGACTCGATCGACAGAGCGAGATCGAGCGAACAATTTGCTCACGGGAGGTGGTCAATGTGACAGTGTTGCTATATTTACAGGAAAAATATACTAATAAAGAATAAAACTTACCAATATGCATCAAAAGTGAACAAAATTAACATATCACATAAATAACATTACCTTTATATTTATACATATAACTATAAAATTGTACTCTTATCGACAAAGCATTTTCTATGAATTTCTGCATATAGCCATTTTTTTAATTTCTTAGTATGACACTACGCCTTCTTTACACTTCATTTCACAAAATTTTAGTAGATAATCTCTCAAACTTATTACAAACCTTCGAAATCGTAATCAACATATTTGCTATACAGAATTTTTAGTATCTTTTTAATGTTTCTTCCACAGAAAGAACTTGTTCTGGATAATAAAAAAATTTTTGCTTGCTTGAGAAAGGCCGGGGAATTATATGCTTCATTTCATATCACATGGTTTCAATTTATAATATTTTTATTATATAGGAAAAACTTTTAATGTTAAGAAAGTTTTAATATTAACTAATAGCAAATCTGAACGTGAAAGAAAAACAACAAAAAAATTATACTGAACATTTATATCTCGTACAACACCTTTCTTATCTTACTTACTGGGATAAAGTCGCAAATGCATAAATAACTTAATATTAATTAGGTGATAATTATTATATATTCATCATCGTACATTATAGAAAATTTTCTTAAACTAAAAATCATCATCATCACATAGTGTCACCTTCAAATCGAAGCTCAGAGAAAACTTACGGTCTTGTACATATCTTTTTATTTTAATGTAGCTATGACGAAACACTCTCTTATATTCTGAAACTCCTTTCATCTTTGTTTAGAAATATTTATACTAAAATAAGATTTAAAAATTGTAATTGATTCTATATATTGAGAAATTCACCTGAACCACTATTTTTATCATTAATTTATTTTATACTATGGCAATATTTGTAGGGCTCTTACTTGTTAAAAATCAGTAAATATCAAATTTAGCTCATAAAACGGACACTAACGGATATCATAAAAGATATAAATTTAGCAGTGACATAATTCCAAACTCGTTACAAATTGATAATGACATACAATAATTTAATTTTGTACTAATTCTTGATTTAGCTTTATAGCAGCAACACAGGTTTTATTTTTATGTCAAATACACAGATGGCAGGATTAAAGCTGTTGCGTAGCCTAACCAAGTTAGTACTAATGTGCTCCACAAAACATGGAATGTTTTTAACTATTCAAAGTTTTAAAAATAATTGATTTTCAATATTTATGACACCTTTGAAAATAGGTAAATAAAGAAAATTAAAAATTCTTTTAAAAAATATTTTGGATATAGCATATTTCCGTAAATTTTATTAAATTATTAATGTTTATCGTGATACTAAAACAAGTACTGTTTATTATTAAATTCGCCTAAAAGAAACGATTATTTAAAAATGAGGACATGTACTTCGTTTTGGAACAAAATTTTGTGGCCCTCTACGAAAACGTTCCTTATCAATCGTTAATGTAAACAAATATTGCTCGCAATAATGCTTTAATAATTAAACAATATATACTGAAAATTAGTTTCGCCCAGTAAAAATATTTTATTATCAAAATTTTAAGTAATAGAACAGTTTATTAAAAATTTTTATTTCTTTTGATTATATTTTTGTAGCGTCTTTTATTAGCATTTTTTTTTTATTGGAAATCGTACTATGCCAGATAAGAACGTATTATTACTAACGTGTAAAAGAGAAAACATCGCCGTGTTCTTTCTCGCTTCTTAATAATATAACCTTGGCAGGTAGACTTAGCAACAGCTATTTCTTGTAATAGTCAAGGAAGAATTTAATATAGTGTAGTCAAGTTGCAAGAATATATTGCAGAAAGAGTATATGTATTAATCAAACATTAGTGGAAATTTTCTATACAAAAATATTTTTAACAAAATATATTTCAAACTACAATTTTAATATAATGACAACCTGTTTAATTCAAAAGTGATTTTATCGACAAGTCTTTTGTTTCTGGTTGATTTTATGTTTGTACTTAAGCTACCGTTACATTTCAACTCTTAGCATATATAATTAAACTAAATATATTTAATTAATTCATGGTACGTGCTGTATCATTATAGTAAATGTTTACAACAATATGCGTAAGCTTTATTTTTTCATAAACTATTTGATATTTAAATTAGTATAAAAACAGTATGAGCTCATAAACTTATAATGAATACTATTAATACTGCCATCTATATTTGTAATTACAAAAAATGGAAAAGCGACATCTACAGTCCATAGGCACAATTATTTCTATCTGAGTACTCTGAGTATCTGAGTCACTTCGAGAACGCTACCTATACTAATTAAGATAAAAATCGTGGTCTCTACAACATGATCAAATTTATGCTTTAAACATTAGAAAATAAACCATAAACCTAAATAACAAAGAACATGAGCACAGGCGGATATAGCACAGTTATATTAACACATTCCCTTGCTAAGCCGTTTTCGCCTAACTTGTCGTATAGGCCATTTGATATTTTGTTTAAATATTGGTTTATAAATCTCGTATTTATGAAATAAATTTTATAGGATTCAATTAGTCATTAAATTATTGCTTTCACAGTTTTAAATGGAAACGTGTGTGTGTACCATAAATGGTATATGTGCTTAGAGTCAAAATAATGTATATTTATTATTTTTATATATATTTATTTACTTTTGAAATTATAAAACAATCCCTCTTAC
>DWQX01006418.1:0-11373 GCA_018245475.1 Pharmacophagus antenor | reverse complement strand
GTACATCATAAATATTTACACGATAGAGACCCGAAAAAGTTTTACTTATGATCTAATTATATTCAATATTATTGTACATTTTAAATTATTATTAAAACTAGATTTACCGGAGCTGTAATTTTGACCACCAAACCTAGACAAAAAGTTCCGTATTGGGTCGGTAAAAAAGTAAAATATTCAAACGCATATCTATGCCATTGACTTTTTTACTTGTTTATATTGCTTCAAGCAATATTGCTCTATACAATTTTATTGCAAAACCAAAAAATAAAAATACAATGGTGCACAAAATGACTACCGACTCGAAAAGAAAGACATAAAAATGTGTCGGTAAATCTAGTTTTGAACAAAATGAAATTTCTGAAATAATGAAACATATGAAATTAGCTGCTCATTGTTGTAGGTAACTAGTACTTTGTTTTGTCATCAAGATGGACGCCCACTGCTGCGCTTAGACATCCCCCAAGAATCTCCACACCGAACGGTCTTACGGTGCTCTCATCCAGCGTTTGCCCAGGTCTATTGTTTGCCAGTATGGTCTCCACTCCAGGAACTTACAATTTCATCGTTAGTCCTTCGTACAATGTTCAAGAAATCACCCATCTTAACGTATTTTGTCGATAAACTCTTTACGGCACAATTTTTTTTTACTTTAAAATGAATAGGAACTGAAAATCGTTTGAAAGTTTGTCTCTCAATAGGTTTGAGCTAAAAAAGTCAGAATAACGGGCTAAACGTGGGCGAGCGGCGACGACGAAAAGCCTAAAAATCGGCTATCGGTCGATAAAGTGTTAAGATTTGCTATCCTTTTTGACTATGTTGGACTATAGTTCTCCTATGAATTAATTTGTTTAAAAGAAATAAATATCTACGAAAATCTAATGTGAATGAATTTATGTTTGTTCATGTTAATTTTATGAACGTGTATTCTTGCTTATTAAAGTAATTAACAAATATTTATAAGGGTAAAATTAACAATAACCTTTTCCTTCTTCCGCACCTTCTAAACTACTTACATCTGTTATAATAAATTAAAGCATTACATCATCGTAATGTTTTGTGAGTAGGTTCAATAATTTTTTTTTGAATCGTTTCTTTGTTATATATTGTTATTCTATACTCTACATTGTTGGAAATAAACAACTTGCGGTACACAATGCTAGCTTACCCTAGTGGATAGCTTACACGGGCCAATTTCTCAATTCGAAAGTCTTGTAACGCTCTCTAATACAAAATCGGCGTGTAAGGTAAGTACGTCAGCGCAACGGGGGTGGGGATGTTGCGGTGGGGAAGAGGGGTTTCAGCCGGGACACGAACCCGCGCCGGCCCGACACTACCGTATCGGGTTACTGATTTACAGTCAGTTGTAGTAACAGTGTGGCCAGCGGCGCCGGCGGATCCCTAGAGCGTTAAGCGTGTTCAACATTTAAGAGATTCAAACTTTAATCCTTTGGGTTTAGATTAATTTTGATATCAATTAAAAATTTTTACTCGACAATCTTTAACTGTGTAACACTTAGCTACGAGCAATTTGATACAATTTATTGGTAGAAGCGACGTCGTGCTGTCGAATACTGTCTCCTGGAGATGCCACATGCAGTGGAATGCGTTGTGATTGTGATTTAGTCGTAAAAGTTGCGTCTAAAAGCGAAACTTGCACAATAGATTTGTTTCCGAGCGTATTAGCATGTTTTAGTAATTTTTTTTTCGTTTTATTATTTGATTTATTTATTTAACGAAATCTACAACATAGAATAAATATATCCATATATTTGATATTCAGCATATAATCCTTCGGCGATTTATAGTTTTTTCGTGAATAAGTTTCATCGTGGGTTATCAGTAAATCAGAGTAATGTTGAATCCGCTATCATCTACTTAGAAAAGATTCTAGCCTTGTCGTGAATGAACCGCTGATAAAAGCCAAAGGTTAATATTCTGCTTTCTCATAAAAAAAAAACATTCCATGTGGTGAACCGCTACCACGTTCGCTTTTAAATATAACGGAGCTGGCCATTTTACATATCATGTCGCCGCAGAGGCGACAATGTAGCCTATAGGGTTATCATCTGATTCAGAAGGAGGGGTTTTTTTCGGAGGAAAAATAATAAAGACGAGGCGTGTGCCTCGCTTCACAGCAATATCGAGTAAAAAACCTCCTTAGTGATCTTTTTCAAAGGGGAGCACATTCCGTTGGGTAATGGTTAACCGGTACCTATCCAAGGTTCGATTTCGGCGTCACACGAGTAGGAGATTAATTTCAGTGACACTCTGTCGCCGTAACAGCATTAAAGAAGGAAGAGAGCAAGAGTTTATTTAGTTACAAATCGACACAAGTTAAATGTAAAAAAAAAGAAATCAGAGGTTTAAACTCAGTTATTTAATAGTTTTTTATTACACATCCCATATCTTACATTCTATTTATCGTCCGTTTGATATTCTTTTGTGAAAAACAATTATTATGCTTTCTATAGTAGAAGTAATAAATGTCCCACTAATGTGAATACAGCCTTATCTCTACCGCGGCGATATTCTCGTAAGAGACGAGATCAAGTTGTGTATGTGATAGTTTGTACTGTGCTTTATTTCATTACGATACTTGATCACACGTCCAAGCAGAGACGCCCGCAATGGAGCCGGCTGTTCATTATTTTCTTATAACTTGCGGCGAAGTATGCGCGTTGAGATACAATATTAGACATTGAAAACAAATGATATTGTTATAATATGTACTGATATTAATATATGTAGCTAATTAAATTATTAATCTACAATGGTTTAAAAATGTAACAGAAATTCATGTGATGTTAATTGATAAAGTTGTTTTCGCGGTGCAGTGGTTTACCGCTTGCCTTGTAACGGAAGTCTCGAGTTCGATTCTCGAGCCATAGGTGTGGTGGCGCCTGCCTAGATACCACCCTCGATGTCAATTTGCCGCTATAACAGCATTTGTGTGTTCCAATCATGAATTTGGTAGAAAGAAGTATTTTGGCCAACACGCCTCATCATCTACGGCCGCATTGTCACTTAAAATCAGGTGAAAACGAGGTTAAGTGTTAACGGATAAAAGAAACATGCTATAAAGTATTAGTTGCTGAGCTACGAATGCAGAATACCATGGTATAAATGCCTACTAAATGCGCCTATTAAAATATATTCTATCAACGACTGGCATATACATTACTAGTAGGTGCAACAAGATTGTTTGTTAACCTTAAGTAATGCAGGCATTTAAACGGCACAGGAACACTACTGACCCCATGTGACCGTCACTTGACATTTCTCGCAATCGAAATGTACATTTATGAGAACAAATTGGCTACATAAAAGTATCGACTAGACGATTTATTTTAATATTAACACGTTGAGTGCGTCATCAACCACCTGTGACCGACATCGTACTTTCCGTTTGGGCCGCGTCAGTCATCGGTGCCTGACACAACATTTCATTCCGCCGCGATAGACGCAGTTGAAGATTTTATGTAAAATTTATTTTGTCGACTTAATTTCTATATAACATGGAATTCTATTATTAATGTAGAACGTTATTTTAAGTGAAATTTTAACGGATTTTATTAAAGGTAGTGGTGCGGTTTGCATTACTTTACCACGATGCCCGCGCGCGCGGCCTGGACGGGATTTATTTTTAAAATTACGTTGGCACTTTAGGTGTTATATTTAATACTAGATTTACAGACACGTTTTTATAGCTGTCTTTTCGATTCTGTAGTAAATTTGTCCATTATTCTATTCTATTATTTTTTGGTTTCGCAATAAAATGTATAGAACGATGTTGCCAGAGCGGAATAAATATATAACAAATTCAAACTCATATTAGTATACGAAACTTTTTATCCAGGGTTGGTCCGTCAAAATGACAGGTTTCTAACGTTTTAAAGCGATTGGTACTTTTTTTAGTTTTTGTTGTGTATTTTAAATGTACTGGGAGTACATTGCTCAGTTGTCCTTAGTATTGGGTGCGTGAGCTCACGTACATATGTAGATTAGGAGTGTGCTTAATAAACAAGTATTGAGTTTGTGTTAGATTAAATGTTGCTTAGTAAAATGTACGTATAATTTAATAATATATTTACCGGATCCGTCATTATGACGGAGCAAGCCTAGATAAAAGAAATTCCATCAAGAAATGTACGAGTACGTTAGACTTTTTTATTTTTTCATACTGCCTTTGGCGACATAGATGTATACCTTTTATAGCATAACAGGAAAAATAAGAATATAATAATTCACAGAATAACCATAAAACTCGAAAAGATAAACATAAAATGTGTGAGAAAATCTATTGTTAATAAATAAATATCTACGACAATTTTTTCACATAGTACTCTAATTCCATGATAGGTAGCTAAGCAGCACTTGTAGTATAGGTTATCAGAGACTGACGTAAATACATAGATATTTTTAAATGAATACTTAAATATATGCACTAATAACCAGACACAGAACAAATACAAATGTTTATCACATAAATGTTGTCCCAAGCGAGATCGAACCCACGACCCCTGGTGTAAGGCAGTGTTATTAACGTTTTAGCGGGCCAGTCACGTGAAAAGTAACAATTTAATTACAATTACAGTGATACGGCTGTCTATGGATAACGATGATCACTTTTCATCACGTGAGCCGATTGCTCGTTATCCTACTCTTCCTTTAAAAAAAAAAACATATATATATTAATATTATTGAAAATATGTGTACAACTCGACTAATAAACCATGAAAATACATTTTAAAACATCTCTAATACATACAAAAATCTTAAAAAAATTATTGGAGATAAATTGAGACATTTATCACATGCGAAGGCTAGAGATGTAACTATGGTTAAAAATGTGTTAAAGAATAATTAGCTTTATTGTAGATAGCGAAAGTTTCTTTTTCGTTAAAATATAAATGATGAGGGTGTGAACGAAGGCGGTGATGGCTGGCCTTTGCGTCATACTCGTGAACGGGTGCTGCTTGTTGGGACTGATTATGACGTCATTGCATTTTGAACTTTTTACTGTAATGGTTTTTTTCTTCTTCCAACCATGTTTTTTTCTTGTATATTTCTTAATTTCCTATTTTATTTCTTTGTAAATACTAAAAGACGGTTTGCCGCTGAGAAGTTTGTTACAGACGTTTCTTCTCCTCAAGTAGAGCACATAGGGAGCGAATGAAAATCTTCATTATCAAGAGCTTAACAAATTATAATTTTAAAATTACGTTATAATGAATAAACTGAGTTAGAATCGTGACAATGTCCATGAATTGTTTGACTACAAAAAGTGTTATTTAGTAGTACATATTGAATAAATTACACTTTGATTTTTAGTTTCGTATTGTTTTATTTATCTTTGATATTCATGTAAAAAAAATGATGAAACAGGTGCGTCAGTTGTCGCGCCTGTAAGCGGCCGTGTAACTCAGCGTGAACGCTCGAATTACACGAGTCGAATACAAAATAAACATTTGGTGTAATGCACGATGTTTACGATAATCGCGCGCACAGTACACTTCGCAGTGTCGATGTCGGATTACGTAGCACCATTGCCATACCCTTTACGGTTTGCCTCAGTGCGTATTGAGCTCAATTTTTACGTATGTTTTCTTAAAAAAGATTATAATTTTTCTATAAAAATATATCAATGTTTCGTATATGAACGGTAGGGGTAATTATACAATACTATAGAAAAAAGTTAAAACTACATCTGAATTTTCACAACATGCAATCGTAGTGAAGCGTACTCGCCTTGAATAACTCTGGCGCTTAGATATGTGGCCATATCTATAATATTTGTGTCAGAATATGTGTCCAGAATCGTATCAACCGTCTTGGGGTCGGTCATATTATAATATTCTATTTAATTACGAAATTTTATTGAGCAACCTTTAATTCCCCGAACGGAGACATATTCTGTGGTATTTAGCGATTAAACGACTATTTCTTAGTCAGTTCTCGTACGAATTGTGCAGCGCTGAAGCGATCACGACATCTATTAAGTGCCTGTATAAGTGAATTAAATGCAAGCATTAGGTTCCGATACCGACACGTAGCGACGGACCGTGCCCGCGGCCTTTTATCGCCCGAACGACGCCGTTATTCCCAAACCTGTGTCGCCGAAACTGCGAAAACTTTAAACCGATCTACTTGATACTTTATAGCCTTAATCAACCGATGGCAGTTCTATCAAATCGCTTCGCAGAGCTCTGCATGTTATGGGACTGAATATAATAACATACGAGTAGCGTAACTGAAATAGATGAATGAAAATAAATAAAAGATAAAAGAATGAAAGTATACAATAGAGTGGAAGTTATGAACGAAACAGGTAATGAAAATAAAAGATGACTGAAAAACTTATTCATATGTTAATTAAGTTCCCTGATTAATGTGTTAGGGGAACGAAAAAAAAATAACATAACTTAAGTTTGCGTTTGTGTTTCGAACGGAGACTTCGTCACTAAACTCGAGAAAAAATATCTAGGTAAATAGCTTTAAACTAGTTCCGAGGAAATCTTCGAATAATAGTCCGCTTCTCGGCATGACATAACTTAAGCGGTTTTGTAAAAACTAAGAGTCCTTCGTTGGTCATCTTCATTTAATTACTAGGCGCCCCAGGAACTCGTACAAGTAATCCTTCTTATCGCCAAGCTAGAAAGATATTCAATCTTTTTGAAAATTTCCCGCCTTATAAAAAAAAATCACAATAGCGTTTCTATCTGGCAATAAATAGTAATGTGCAGAAGTTACGGTATGTCAAATACGCTGTAGCCAATGCCAGTACTAGTTTAAGCTTAGACGATAAAAATGGTTAAAGGCTTTGTGGTGTTGTGTAAATATTCTAACCAGAGCTGTGTCGTTCTACAAAGAGGTATTACTTACTATCACGTGATAGTTCTGTTTGTCTTGTACCTGCGTTATTCATTAAAAAGATGATACAATAAAAAAAAACTAAATGATTACTCAAGTTTTAAAATGAGAAATTGTTTTAGAGTAAGTCATAAACATTACAAAACAGGGTCGCCTAGTTAAGACCCAGGCGTTACATACAGGAATAATGTGCGTTAAATCATCAAGACTACTTGCCAGCAGTAACTGGAGCACTCAAGAAAGTAGTTTATTATTAAACTTTGTAATTATGAGACTAAAGAGGTAGTAAAAACATCTTGAGCAATTTATTTTCAATTATTTATGTATTTCATCTGTTCCCCTATTATCGTTTTGATATTTACATTATTCTATTCACGATTTTAACCATTAATACGAATATACTGTTTATATACTAAATAACACAGAAAACGTATTACGTAATAGTGAAAATTCTTGAAGAGTAATATGTCTGTTATTTTCATTGTATGATTAAATTGAAGTGGACAAAGGGTTGGTAAGCCCCGGAAATAGAAAAAAAAAATTAAATCGTTAGAAGAAAAGTTCGATTACTCGTTACTTTTTCCCACTAACCCACGAGTGCTCATCACAATGCTTAGACGAGTCGTACTATTAATTGACAACCACGGCCCATACCGTGTTTATCGCTTTGACATATGAAATATTAAGACTTATTACCCCAGTCGTTGTTTTTATTTATGAGTATGGTTTAAAATACGTGTACGTTAGATCCGAAACACTAATGACTCTCATCTATGACTATTGCGTAATAAATTAGAACTTATAAATAAGTTAATATTTATTCTCATTAAGTTTAAAAAATTATCAACGTTAAGGTTCATTTCTGTTTATGTGTATTTCTATAGTTTAATAATTATTAAATGTGTAACTTTATTAAATATTGTATTCTGTAAATAACAGGTTATGTTTATAGATAACTTTAAATTTTAGTCTCATTTGTTTCAAATACTTATATTATTATTCATCTAATCTCATAATTTAATTTAAAAAGTTATCACTAGTACTTAAATGGTTAGCGTTACTATAAATATTCATTTATTAACAAAATAATCATATATGGAATTATTCAAGTATCAAAACGTAGAAATCCTCGTTAATCTAAAATCGCATGGAGCGTTGTCACAGCACACATTACGCGTGAGATACTGTGGTATTGTGGAGAGAAACACGCGATTTAGCGACGATTTAAAAGGAGTTATTAGACGAGAATTAGGCCGATATGGCAATGCGCCCACGCTCACGGCCATCCCAGTGAATTGCAACACAAAACATATCGCAATGCGTCGCTGTAATGGCGTGAACACAACAATGAAAATTATTGTGTCCAATTGGTCGACAGGATAGGCTCCAACCATTTTATAGACTACTGTGTCCATAACGAGAAAAAGAAATTCCTTTATACAATTATAATAAAGTATTTTATTATAATTGATTTTTAATTATGTAAGTACGACGTGACCCTTGTTATAACGCCTCACATCTTACCTTTAAATTCGCTACCGCTCCCATGAAAAGCCTCAGCATCCACTAAAGGGCGGTATCGCCCTCATCGACAACCTATAGTCTATCAAATATGTTCGAGATTTAGTACACTTCTTTTTGCTAACTAAACACCTCTAATTTCAGTATCACCATACAAGACCGTCCACTAAAGCCATAAAATAATATTAAATATAAACATTCATAATTACAATTGGCTTGCATACCCCATTTAACTAATATAGTGGACTAAAATTATTAAATCGTAATTGCTACAAGGTCTTAACACGATTGTAAAGATAAAAAAAATAAAGAAAATTCAGTCATGTGTTATTGTCTTTTACGAAGATGCGTACATAAGTGCTCGAACTTGCCTTGAAAGCACACCACTGATATGTATAGATCCTCTGTTTACCGCAAAGATTTATGACATTATGGTACTAATTAATCTATAAGTGTAAGTTATCTTTAGTAATCTTCCCTCGAATTAGTTATAGGCGGTTTTAAAGTTAAATATATTTTATTTAACTCGAAATTTTAATAATTTCAGTAATTTAAAGTGAAACCACGGACCTAAACTAAGTGAAACTCAACATTGGGGAATATGCCATAATTCGTACCTTCTTCCTGTGAAAATTTTCAGAATATGCGGCGGGTGTTCAAAATCGCCGCTTTATGCATAGTAACATAAGTATTCTCGGGGAGGTTTAGCAGTTTAATACTATAGTCTAAGTGTGTAGGTATGATGCCAGCACTAGAGATAACTAATGGTGCGATGTAACTTTGTACATTTACCAGGTAAATAATATCAGCCGAAACACGTCCACTACAGGACAAAAGTTTCCCTCAAGGTTTGCCTCTAGGAACAAGTCTGCACATTTCTCGTCCAGCCAGTTCCAGCGAATTTGTTCAAGTCGTCCATCTTGTATAAATATTTAAATAAAATACTATGACAAATTAATGGAAACATTTTATAAGCTTCACAAATGAATCTTGAAACAACGCGAAGTGACATTTAGTACGGTCTGAAACCTAAGCAGGTGAAATCAGAATATAAACTTAACGCCTGACGTAGAATCGATTCCTGTTTACAAGCCATTGCGTTTAGAAACGCCAGTGCAACGACGACAAATGGCAAATAGGCCGTCCGGTACTAGCGGACAAACATGACACGTGATTTTACTTAGTATAGGTCTTTACCATCATTTATCCAAAGGGATTTTCATCACTGAGTAAATCATACTTGATAAACAACCTACAAATTTATAACTTAAAAATAATTATAGAAATATCTATAATGCACTAGTGGCTTTTACTTGATTACATGTGTACGTGAGCATTCTAGGAGCAGCATCTTTATTATTCTTCTATTTATTTATGCATACATACATATAAGTTTTTACATACATATTTTACTTAACAAAATGTCTTACCACACAACTTTTCTACCGCACCCAGGGTTGACTGGCAGAAAATGCCCAAAGGCATTAAGTCCGCCCTTGTTACACCTAATTGTGTGAAACATAAAGTTTTTAAATAACTAAAATGATTGACCGTTTGCCTTATAACGTGAAGGTTCCCGCTTCGATTTTGGGAAAACGTGTGGAATGGAATCTGGACAGTGATAGGTTTTATTCGAATCCTTCTACCTTGTTACTAGTAACTCTGAATATTGATCTACCGCTGCAGCAACAAAGCTGTGTTCCGGCAGTCAACCCGTCCACCACCATCTACTGCTTCTCTGCCACTTAACATCATGTAAAATAGAGGTCAAACTTTAACCCGTTGCTTAAAAAAAACGTCATGATGATGCAACGTGCATAACAATATAATTAAAGTAATATACATTTACTGTAATATCGAAAAGTAATATTGTTTTTCGTTCCCGTTGTTTAATTCACCTTTCGGGGAAATTTTAAAAATACATACGTTAGCTGAAAGCGTTCTTAGTAGACAACGGCGATGACGTCACGCAATAAAACGCCCGCGAGTAATGTAAACACAGGCGCTGAGGCGGGAGTGGCGGGCGCGGCGGGCAGCAGATTGCATCAGTATGCACTTAGACGGAAAGCAGCTCGATGTGGAAATCTCTAGCGGAAAAATTTACTACGTCTCTGAACAAACAGCGTTTAAATCCAGTGAAAAGTATACTTTTCGTTCGTTCGGTGTTTCATTTCGGTAATAGTTTTTTTTTTTTCTTTTAAATCGGTAATGTAACTAACACTTGACCTCGTTTTCACTTGATGTTGAGTGATAATAAACGATCGCCGAGAATAAAACAGTAACATTTGAGTTACTTCTCACGTTAACTTGTGAAATATTTATTACATGTCAAATGTTACACTAATAAATTAGAAGACACTTATTTATATTAATATTTAATATGTAATAGTGTTAGGTCACTCTTAACATCTATTTCAAATTATGTTCAGCGACAATAAGGATGTAGTTTGAGATATTTGTCCGAATAGTGTGGTCCTATTGTGACATATTTCATTGATAATATGAGATTGGAAGTTAGACAGATTACGGAAGACCATGCCACACCACTTGTGTCTTTTCACAAATTATCACAAAGTGGTCTCGGTTAAAGAATGCAAACCAGAGACCTTAATATTACAAATCAAACGCACACCTACGCAACCAGTAGGTACGTTGTAGTTTCTTAAATTAAAGACCAAGATTGACGAGAGATTATTTTTATTTCTATTGTATATCAAAATATTCTAATGTACATCATGGATCACTTAATATACTTACGCCCTTGAATTCAGTAAAACGTGAGGCTAGTTTCTAGTGTTGGAGCTGAAGGCTGTTGCTCGTAATCAGAGCAAAAGAAGAAAACTACGTCCTCCTGTCCCTGCTGAAATCTGAAAGGAAAAATAATAAGAAGAATTGTATCAAATGTAAGTATGAAAAAAGAACGTCCTGATAAAATAAAGTAAAACTAAACGACTTTGATTATTATTATTTGCTACATGA
>DWQX01006417.1:0-11373 GCA_018245475.1 Pharmacophagus antenor | reverse complement strand
TTTTTTTTATTTTTACGGGGCCCCCCCCTTATTAACACGCTTCGTTGGGGGGCCCGGGCTTTTTTGTATAATTTCCCGGCGGGGGGGGGGGGGTTTTTTTGGGGTGTTTTTTTTTTTCCCCCCCCCCCCCCCTCACCCATCCAATCCCCCGCGCGCCTCGGTACCGACTCAATTGCCTTTTTCTTGAGGTCGACCCACGTAATGGGATAAAGTACAGATTAGCTCTATTCGCTTTTCTGCTCGAAAATGTTGAAAGGTTTTCGATACACTTTATATCGTTAGATCTTTCTCTCGAATTTTTAAGTCGGGATAAATTGGTAGTTTCCGCAATAAGAGAGTAATGTTTTTCTCGTATTTTAGCACACTGTTTTAAAAACAATTTTAACCGAAATAATGAATAATAGAGATGAAGCAATGACAAATACACAATCTTTGTACACTGATAGATATGAAAGCAGTTTTACGAAGGAATTTATAAGTTCGTACTAAATTGAAATGAATAATTTTGGTTAGACATAACATAGAATCTATAATACAATTGTTGAATAAACAACAACCATTTTATATTAATATTTTCCAATATATTTACAATAACAATATAAAGTAACATAATATAATTTGACAAAAATAATTAAATGTTATTCCGCAACATTAACAATGACAATAGATTCCGAGTATTTTAGTTGCAGCAACAAGTTAGGATTTATATTCACATAAAAAACATGTCGTTTTTAAATCCTACATGATATCCTAATAATCTTAAAAGTTGCAATTCAAGAGTGATTTGATTATGTGTAATCATAGATTATTAAACATATTAATAATAGAATAATTAATAACGAAGTGATTATTAATAAAATATCATTAACGCGTTCCTTGCTATGTGAGGCGTAGACGCTCCAAGTTGAAATATTCTTTCAAAAAATTTGAATCACGTGTTATCTAAAATAATAATTTTAAACTTAAAAAAGTTACGTACAAGTTAAATCTAAATAAAAAGTTATTTAAATAGTTAATTACCGAATCATAGATTGCCAAATTATATTCTATATATGCCTCACAAGACCGCAAGAAAAAATATAAAAAGAACTCTCTGGCAAGGAAGGCGTTAACTAACGATACACAGCTATAACAACAGGGCAGCCGATCTAACGTCTGCAGTGAACCGCAAATTCAATCTGTTAAATTAGCGATTAACCGCAAATGGCTCGCCCTCGAGCGAGCGAGCGACTCCTACGGGCAACATAAAATCCATCCAATCGAGACCGACACGTAGCGTCATGGCTCGGCCTCTCGAAATAGCGTCGCTCGAAATTCGATATACCGCGCAGCGAAGATCGCTCGGTCGTAAAATTTTGGGCCTCAAAGAACACTTCCACAGACACACACACACACATGCACACATACAGCATACACACAACTTTCTTAACGCCGTACTGTACGTAACACCGCAACATTAAACTCCTACCCTTTTCGCGCCAGCAATAAAACTTTATTCGCTACAACCGAACTATCGAATATCCAATAAAGAAATACATTCACCGCGACAGGTTCACGCACACGTACATCACATTTTACTGCGTATCGGGTAACAATAAGATTTATAATTATTGCTTAGGGGGTATTTAATAAAGTAGTGAGTGTACATCAAATAAAATATGACATTGACTCCTTTTTTTATGAAATAAATATAAAATCTTTAGAGCTATTAACGTAACAGTGACAATAAGCCCACGGATATCCCGAGTTAATCGTTATCTTGTCGTTGGGAGGGGAGGGGGTTGTGACAGCGGGCGGCGACAGGTCGGCTGCGCTGTGAGCAAATTAACAGGCGTTCGCTGCTAGCCTCTAACTTAGTGCCTCGTTAAATTAGGCCCGTTAGAGCCCTCCGGCCGCCGGCGCTATCGCCCTCTACGGAACACCCGGGATTAGACTCCGTACATTTCTCATTCAAGATTACAAACGACGTACGCAATTTAGATACATGTAGGTGATACATATAGTTATGTACCATGTTCAACACCAGTGAACAACCATTGTGTATTTATTGAAACATATGTAATTGTAACAATGTTCATATCCATTTTGTATAGAAGTCAACAATATATGAATATTCAAATATGAAGGACAGTTTAGTAAACACTTAATTAAAAGTTAATTAAGGCACATACTTAGTCACCAATTCAAATAATCCACATTGAAATATACGTTTCGAAAGTCCAAAACAAAAGCTTTGGAGGAGAAATAGTCCTTTGATGCCGTCATGGCAATGCTACTGCACAGCGAAATTCGGAATATTCGATACTGGAAACAGGTCGGGGACAAAGTGCGCCAAGCATCCGACGGTTTCAAACGGGCATTTGCGAAATGGAATGACTAATAGTGGCGGTGGTGGTTCGTCACATATGATTATTTCATTAGCCAGTAACTGTTCGGGTAAAAGCTGCAGTCTCTCTCCGCCTCTCCCTGTTACCCCTCAACCCCCGGAAGCACGGGATGGGGAAGCGTCCACGCCCGCAGCTAATCATGCGGTCAGTTTGTTCTGCCTCAGCGTGTTTTGATATTGATATTGACTAGCGTCCGCCTCGCCGCGCGTCGATTTATTTGCGAACAATGATCAATTGATTGCCATACGTACGTAAGCCCGTAAACGTTTTGATTATGTTTGCGCTCTCTTATTTGTATTGCTAACAAGTGCGGATTGAACGGAGTTTGAAGTGAATGTTATATTACAACGTGCACTATGTTTTTTTTTACAGAGGAACTCCATATCGCCGGGCGAGCGGGAGAAGTACAGAACAAGAAGTCCCGCGGAGCCCGACCATAAGAAACTTAAAAAAGAAGAAAAGGATATGGGTCATGTAAGTGAAAACCTACATCAATTTTTATCGAATATATACATAAAGGAACAACAGCGGAAAAATGATTAAATACGCAGGTGGTTTAATATACAGGCTAGCTAATGTCTCATGTTGATGGTTTATTCCATCCATAATTCATATCATATTCATATATATATATTCGAATACTATCTTTACACAGACGTCGATAAATGTAACTGCAAGCTTGCATATTTAAATCATATAACAAAAGTAAATAACTCGACGACTATCGAATCTTTACCTTTTCTCCAATTTCCCAATTCAATATTTAATTTGGCGGAAAAATTCCAAGTGGAAAAAACGGGTCGAAATAAATCTTGGCGAGTACCGTTAGAAGCATCTGTCTACGAGCGAAGCCACTAATGCTATGAATTTTACATTACATTGAAGATGCGATATGGTTACACAGAAGTGTTTGAACAAATCGTACGAAGATCTAGATTTGAATGATGTTAGCGGCTGTTAGTCTTATTCATGTACTACAGTTTAATCGGACTCGGAGTTAGAAGTTGGAAAATACCGACCAAAAATGCTGTTTGTAATATGTATGTTTTTCGTTCGACAAAATCCGTTAAAGGTTATCAGCTCTTTTCTACTTTTATATTTCAACGACTTTTGTTTCTGGAAACTTTACAAAAACAAAAGCCCGACGTCAAACCCGCAACATTTATGAATACCACTTTTAGTGGTGAAACGCATTGAGATTGTAGTTTATTGCCAGTATTTGGGATTAAACAAAACGGAAGTAAATTATTTTTTATTTAATTTCAAATTTGTTATTTTTTTTAATGTACAGGACCTGGTAGTAGACGACGCGAGCGAGGAGCCAACGTCACCGCACAATGGCGCCCCTTCGCCGCGGGAGAACGGACTGGACAAGTTGCAGCCCAAGAAAGAACACCCGCCGCACAGCCCGAGGTAAATATAATAATTATGATTTTAAGTAATAAATTATGTAAATATTATACTGTCTCCGTGGCGCCATGACTTAAGCCACATGAGTTTGAATTGTGCTAGGGTTTTTCGACCTATCTTGACTAGTTACCATCTACAATGTCAATCTACCGCCATAACAGCATTGTTATATTTCGGCAATCATACACATTAGAAGCAGAAGTGTCCCAGGCGAGCACGCTTCGCCTTTTATGGCCTCGTTTTCACTTAACATAAAGTGAAATTAAAGGGTAAAGAAATATGATAATATTAACACTAGATTTCCCAAAAAAGTAATTTGGACTGCTTTCCGATTTCATTTAAAATATGTGTATTATTTATAATGAAATTATGGTAATTTTATCACTGATCTTTCTTTTTTTATATGTGGCTGTTATACCAGTAATTATCAAAATATTATCGCACAGTTATTTAGTTTACCTAGGGTTGGGTAATCAAGTGTTAAATAACATTAACCAATGAACCGGATATGCAAGCTGTGGCTGTGAGTCGACCGTGTTAGTCGAAGGTCCGATAACCGTTGCGGTGAATTAGTTCTTGAACGGAGACCGCAAGTCGGTAATCGTAATGTAGGACGCTCTTGCACCTGGTGGAGCATAAGTGGCTGGTAACAGCTGCGCTAAAGCAGTGGCGGTACAACTATACGCGCTGAAAAGAAAGGCATACCACATTTATGCAATACACTAAAGTTAATGGACCATAATTGGTAGAATGTCTACACACGCTCATAAAGATACAAAAATTTAAAAATGGAGTCGCATCTATTGACGTTTCATTATAATAATATAGTAAGCATTAATCATCCAATGATTTTATACAAAAATGTATAATAAAAAAATCACTTTTTCTAAACCAAACCCGTACGTATTTTTTCGAACGACGTATTTAAGTGGCTCTAATACTTTACTAACACGCCTGCAGGCTTCTAATGGGCATTATGTTGAGCACGATAAACGTCAATATAATCGCTGTATCCGTTTACCGAAGCCGTACGCTGCGGACTGGTACATAACATGTGGGCCTGAGGTCACGGCGGGATAAGCAGACTAATTGCTATCCCACTATTATAATCATGCAAAATTGTACTAATGCGTTGTCGTGTTTGAGAATTTTAGTGATAGTTTGATATTTTAAATTAAGTAACTGCTTTTTATTTATCAAACTATACCTGTGCTTAATGTCGAATCGATTGTATCTATTGACAATTATTATTTTTTGTTACTTATTTTATGGTAACAAATAGCTATTGCATAGATATTTATAACGCTAAAACTAACCATCAGATCGGGCACGTCGAGTAACGCTTCCACACCGTCTGCTAAGAAGCTAGACGAAAAGCCGAGCACCCCCATCTCGAAGCCAGTGACGCCGACTTCCGCGAGCGGCGCCAATGCGGCGCCGCTTAAGGGCACGGTGAAACCGCCCGCGCTGCAGTACCCGTACTTGGGGAATGGCGCGCACGACGCCTACGGGCTCGCAGGCTACTCGGCGCGCGCGGCCCTCGCGTACGAGCCGCTGCGCGCGCCCATGGGTCCCTCCGCCCTGGCGCCTATACCCGGCGGGAAGCCGTAAGTTCATGTTATTGTAACGTTTCGTTTTAATTACGTCAATGTGCGACATCTATTAAAAGCAGGTTGACATTAATTTATTTTTAATTTCGTTAAGAGTAGTAATTTATAAGTATATTTATACTATATATTGTTCTCAATTATTTACAATGGAAAGGAAAATAATTATATAATATTTTTGTTTATTATCTATGAAATAACGTCAATCGCAGCTTTAGGTTAATGTACAGTACAGAGAATAATCGTGACATTTTTCGGCGCCATTATTCGTGTACACTAGAATGAACATTACTTAGTTGTATTAAAGTGCATGTAACTCGGCAGCGCGTACTCGTTCCACGTGTCGGCGGAGGGGCAGATGCAGCCGGTGCCGTTCCCGCCGGACGCGCTCATGGGTCCCGGTATCCCGCGGCACGCGCGCCAGGTGTCCGCGCTGGCGCACGGCGAGGTGGTGTGCGCGGTCACCGTCTCCTCGCCCACCAAGTACGTCTACACCGGCGGCAAGGGCTGCGTCAAGGTGTGGGACATTAGCCAGCCGAGCAAGGCGCCCGTCAGCCAACTCGACTGTTTGGTGAGTCGGTAACTGTCCGATACGTCATATTATTAATCATTTGTACAAAAAAAAATCTTTTATAATTACATAGATTAACGCTTGTCCATGAACCCACCTGATGGTAAGAGATATAGTCCGTGATAGTAGTAGATCGCACTACTGTAAAAGTATTTTTTTTTGCTATGTTAAAACGATTATTATTGTTATTATTTTGAACTATGAAAGAAATTTCTATGAATATAAATATCTTTAAAGGATAATGTCTTAATAATCATGATCAACCGCCCATTGCTGGACATTAAATGGTGATGGTGGTACATTTGAGGCCGCAACTCTACAATAGCTTTGTCATTGTTTCAGCAACGCGATAATTACATAAGATCGGTGAAGCTCCTACCGGACGGTCGCACGCTAATAGTGGGCGGCGAGGCGTCGAACCTGTCGATATGGGACCTGGCCTCCCCCACGCCGCGGATCAAGGCCGAGCTCACCTCATCGGCGCCCGCCTGTTACGCACTGGCCATCAGCCCCGACTCTAAGGTATTGTGTTTATTCGTATATGCGCTTTTTACATTCATTAAACTCATTCTATTATAACATGTACAGACCATAGCTGCTAGAGATGTATGAAAAAAGAATACATTCTATGCCGAACACAAATAAATGTAATAAGGTAAAGTAATCGATGATGACTATGAAATGAATGGATGTGGCAGCTATATCCTTTTGAAATAAATAAAATAACAAATGTTTTGTAAGTAGCAACCTCACCATTTCCTTATTAATTTGTTACTTCTACGTAAATTCACATCATTAGTGTATAAGTTGTGGTGGTTGTGGTTAAGTACCAACGTATTCTAAGAAGCAAAAAGTTTATACATTGTACTTTAACACGAATTAAGATAACGGGAATTGGTTAAAACTGGTTCATTTGTAGTATTTCTATTGAAGAATTGAACAATATACACAAACTCATATCCACAAAAAATAGACTTCATGAGGGTGAATCTGCCACAGAGGTATCATTGTGAACCGTAGTCTGATGACGCTAGCACTTAAATTTACTAATAAAAAATCAAACTTACAACAACATACAAGGGTTAGCAGCTCGAATTGCCAGCGACCGGGTTATTTCCAATCATCTTGACACTCGGGCCCTGCGGAAGGATGTTGCACCGTTTGCATTTATTAGGAAATTTACCACGGTTAGTGTTCCGAGGAATTATTCGGAATAATTCCAGTGCGTTTCAAGCGCCATTTTTTCCGCGCTCTAACATCCTGCGGAATCGGTTGTCTCTGCGGTATTTTCGGACTATTCTTTTGCCTGACAATTTCGTTTGCCTACTCTTTCTATAAAAGAAGAAAAAAAAACTTCAACGGAATAGTCACATAATACTTGAATTTTTAAAAATTGTTTTTCAATAAATTTCATTAAAAACTTTTAATTTGCATTTGCAGGTGTGCTTCAGTTGCTGCTCGGATGGCCACATAGCGGTGTGGGACCTGCACAACCAGACGTTGGTGCGCCAGTTCCAGGGACACACGGACGGCGCCTCCTGTATCGATATCTCCGCCGACGGCACCAAGCTCTGGACCGGTGGCCTCGACAACACTGTCAGGTTAGTTAACTACACATCCCATATTGTATCTTTTTATTCTGCCACTTGCGCAAATTGCAGATTACCTTATGTCCAGTGGCGGTATTCCCATACAGACAAAGTCAGCATACCCCGTTTCAGCACAAGCAATATAGTACATTAAAATTTATGTATCATAATTGGTACAAAGCTTATGCACGAATTTAAACATAAAAAAAATTTAAAATTACGTCGTGTATTCAAACTATTTTACATAGATGCGTGTACAAGCGGCTCGGGTTTATCCAGACATTGTATATATATATATATTTCGCGGTCTTCGCATATGTCAAGCCAGAGTCCAATGAAGCTGTAATATTGTCATCAATAAAACTAACAGCGTGTAACATAATTCTAAGAAGGCAACATACAAAGTAGGATCGCCGTAAATCTAAACAAATTTACACTTCTTCACGACATTGATGTGTTAGTGTTTCATAAAAACGTTAACAATGATTATGTTTAGATTTATATGCAATGACTCAGTCCTGGTACACCTATTTGTAGGTCGTAGACTGTCATCAGCTTATATGATGCTTAAACTGTTAACTGTAAACTATTATAGTCAAGTAATATTGTAAAGTATTATTTTTCGCAACTAAATGGAATCCAGAATACCTAGAAAAGACACATGTGTTAACCTTTTGCACTCTACTGACACCAATACGGTGACATACTAAATCTAACCACAAATCCACTGACACCTATACGGTTGCATGAATAACAAATAAACATTTTTTGGGGATTCACCCCATATTATTCAATCAGGGGCAATTTATTCAAATTAGGGGATTACCCGCACATTCTTTTTAACTATTTTTCTGCAATAAGTGACGCAGTTTTCTTTACTTTGTATAAAACTATTATTAAAAATATTGGTTTCCCATAAATAATAAAGATTAATTACGAGGATTTTGAAAGTAGTGAGAGTGAATTAGATTTTGAACTTGTTAGTGACAATTTTGATGATTTGAAGGTGAAAGACATGTTACTCCTTATTATAGCGATACCTGTACAAATAAACCAACGATGCATGTGGGAGATTGTTTTTATAGATACCATATGATTAAAGAATTTGAGCGCAAAAATTTTACTGAAACATAACAGAAATATAAATATGTATCTAATAAAATATATAAAAATAATGTAATATATGTTCACGCATTCATAATTTATTTATAAAAAAATAATTCTATTAATTTTTACTATTTATAAAAAATGCTACAGAGTTGCTGGTGGATGATATGATATTTTGTGTGGAGTGCAAAAGATTAACAAAGTTTAAAAAAAATGCTTATAAGGTCTAAAACAAAATGTTTTATATCATTCCATACATATGGAGTTATTAATTTTAATGTCTCCTGATTATATAATAGTGTATACCTTAATATACTATTTCCACCAAAAAAGAATCATAAAAAATATTTTAAAATTGTATCTGCCCTTGTCGGTTAATTAAAATTGATAATTTAATATTATACAGTTTATTTATACACGTAAAATAAAAAGTTTATATCATTCTTTACAGATCTTGGGACCTGAGAGAGGGCAGACAATTACAGCAACACGATTTCAGTTCACAGATATTCTCGCTTGGATATTGCCCAACAGGTACATTATTTATTTCATTATTGTGAAGTTAAAACATTAATACAACTTGGTGAGATGATGAAAATGTCTGTGAGTGATCTAACTGTTATACTCCTAATTTTTCCGGCTTTGGTTTTTTAATTAAACGGACTGTCGCCAGATTACGATCCCACCTGATGGTTAGTGGAGGTGAAGTCCATGGTTGTAAATCGCACTAGCCTACTCAATATTCCATTAGCCCCTTGGCCTATACAATGTCTGCCAATTGTGCGTGCTATGGTAACCAAGAAAGTCGTTCGCGCGCCGTGCCATTCATTTGTTCAGCCCGTTGTGTTGTTCACCCGAACTTGCGCATACATAATATGTACTTATCATGACGTGCATATTTTCAATGCAACGAAAGGAATTGAGAAATAACTGACAATGTTTAGGTACAAATAGTAATTTTAAGACGTCTGGGCTGTAATCATAATCAATGTATCAGGACAAAAAGTATTTATTATTTCAAGTTAGTTAATGAATTAATAATAATTTTGAAAATAATTATTAGGTAATTTAAAGAAAATTAGTTGTAGGCAATTATATAGTATCTTTCAAAACAATTTTTAAAAATACACGGAAATTTTTGCATAAATTCCTCACCACGAGTCGAACTCAAGGGTTCCACATGTAGCACAAATTTTTTACCACTAGTCAGACTTGTGGTTACAGGCCAAGGGGTAAAAGATCCTTGCGATCATATATGTATAGAACACTGACGCTGACATATTAATCCCATCACTATACACTAGGAACTATCGAATTATAATTATTACCTTATAGAGATCATGTTCAATGTAGCGGGTCTTTTTTACCTACATTTTACTACTGGTCTTTAATCTGAAAACATCTGTATAATGAGAACTGGTAATTAGCATTGCCTGTTTATCATTTATACTTGCAATTGTAGCATATTACATTTATTGAACATGCTAAAAAAAGGGAACAATAGTAACGAAAAGCATCGTCAATAAAACAAATTTGCTAATCGTGGGATTCTCAGATGTTACGGATTCGACCGTCCGACGTCTAATCTCGACGAAATTATATTTTCGCCGTAGTATTTGCATTAGTTTAATTTTGTTTTATTGACTCATGGATATCTTAAAAGTAACGCTTGAATCAATATATTATATTAAAATGTTTCGTGTCTTGATATTGTAATATGTAATTAATGTATGCGTGCGCACGTCAGGCGAGTGGCTTGCGGTCGGCATGGAGAACAGCAACGTGGAGGTGCTGCACGCGGTGAAGCCGGACAAGTACCAGCTGCACCTGCACGAGTCGTGCGTTCTGTCGCTGCGCTTCGCCTCTTGCGGCAAGTGGTTCGTGTCCACGGGCAAGGACAACCTGCTCAACGCGTGGCGCACGCCCTATGGCGCGAGCATTTTCCAGGTAATACGCCCGCGCATATACATATCACCTTCACACCGGTGGCTCAAGCTGACCCCTGATCAGGCGATACGTGGCTCATCATCTACACGAATTTGATTTACATAACTTTTGTTGATTCCACAATACTACGTAATCCTATGGTTGGAGACACTTGCCGCCCCACGGTGAGGAACATAAGAATCGGCGCCGGCGTGAACGTGATATACAACACACGAATCTATGAAGCTATTCCGAAGGCCACATGGGTTTCGTTGTCGTTGGTCAGTTGTTATTGAATTAAAATTGCTACGTTTACGTTAAAGTTTAAATTAAAACGTTTTTCTTTCATTATTCTTTTCGTTCTTTCTCGTAATAGCGATGACTTTTAAGTACGTCGACGCCTTCATCGTTCAACGAATTTTCTGCGATTATAATTAATTAACCATCCATAATCGGACAGATACAATATAATAGCTTGACATCGTGGACGAGTTTCACCTAGTTCAACAATATTAATGAGAGTTAAACGTAAAGAGAATAAGACTAATTTAAAATTATGTTGCAGTCGAAGGAGTCGTCGTCGGTGCTCAGCTGCGACATATCGTCGGACGACAAGTACATAGTGACGGGATCGGGCGACAAGAAGGCGACAGTGTACGAAGTTATCTACTAGATCGACTCACGCGCACGCCGACGCGGTCGCCGACGCGTTCGCCGACGCGCGAACAAACTCGATCAACCGGACGTTTGGTCGTCTGACTGACAGTGCAGTGCTA
>DWQX01006416.1:0-11375 GCA_018245475.1 Pharmacophagus antenor | reverse complement strand
CGATGAGTTGTCCCGGGAGACACTTCAGCGTCCTGTTGGAGACGCCGTCGTGGCCGGGAGCTGATTTCGACTTGAGTCCCCTGATGATGTCGGAGACTTCGTCCTCGGTGACTGGCTCTAGCGCGGGACCCTCCGGGGGGAGGGCAGTCCTACGTGCGAATAATCATTGCATTTCTTCAAACGTAAAGGAGTAGATTCTCAATTCGTCTTTTACCATTTTTACTTTTTATTTTTTTATCTGACCACTGACATACGTTTTTACTGTGTGGTCCGAATTTTTTTTTTTTTGACTGTACTCCCAAGTTAGTCTCCACTTGTTTTTATTATTATCAACATACTCTTAATTAGTTTTTTAACATTGTTTCTATATTTAATTTTAATAAATAATTCATTGATTCCAGTTGAAATCGGAGAGTAAGGGCACAGGATATAGTAGTAAAGACAGAAAGAGTTCAACGCCAAAATATTCAAACGAAAAAGAACAGTACGTTGGTGAAACGAGTCCTGAGGTTAGACAAAAACTTTAACGTAATGTTAACATTATTTCGAACTTTTATGTATATTTAACACCCGACTTATATTTGCCTTCGTGGCGGGGAGAGGAGGAGGGAAGAGGTTTGCCGCTTGCCTTATATTACAGGTCCTGTGATCGATTCATGAGCAACAGTAGTGTTGGAGTATCAACGTTGGTAGGGTTTTGTCGAACCCGCTCGGCCAGCCACCACCTTCAATACTAATCGCCACTATAACATTTTTGTGCTTCGGCAGTCTCACATATGAGAGCCAGAAGTATTCTGAGCGAGCACGCTTCATCTACGATTCTATTTTCATTTAACGTCATTGAAATTGAAGTCAAGTTTTACACCGCCGGTGATAAAGATAAAACTCCATATAAAGGTTTTAAAATTATTGTTTGTTTTCTTTTTAGAAGTAACTTTATTATATTATATATTCCCCAGAATATTTTTAGATATAATAAAAAAATATACGATAATCTTACTCAATTATCTCCTCTTTTTTAGTTTTTGTTTCTGAATTCTTACGTCACGATGATTGACAGGGTCTCGATCCGGATTCGTTGATGTTCAGAGACGGAAGACGACGTATAGACATGGTCCTAGCGTACGAGGAAGAAGACTACGGAGTTATGACTGAAGCCGAAGCTAAAAAGAGAGAGCACAGGAGAATATTTCAAGTGAGTGCAAACAACGTACATGATCATTATCAATAATTATTTATATTTGTTATCCTCTCACTACCAAAATAAAAATCGTTTTAATTACCTTTTCATGTTTTTGTTACAGGAAAATCTTATAAAAGAAGGTCTGGAGTTGGAATTAGAAAATAAGTGTCTTTCTTTTGACGAGAAAACATGGTTCCTAAAAATACATATACCTTGGAAGACTGAAATGAGACTAGCTGAAGTGATAGGAATGAAATTACCTACTAAAAGATTTATTACCATATCCGTGAGGGCATGGGTGAGAGGATTCATAGTAAAATAAGTTTTTCTTATACTTAGCCGTAATAATCTAAATACACGAAAAATAAACAAATAGGTATAACAAAATTCCACCTTAAAAGTCTATTTATCAAATTAAACTGAAATAAAAGTTTAAGCATGTTTTTTCTAGCAAACGAAATTATTCACTTCTTACAGTAACTAGTACTATATACAAGTCATAATCAGCTTATAGTAGTATGCGTTGCTGTATCTAACGACTCCTGCGTGTCGGTATTTATTTGGTAAATAATAAATGTACATATCATAATAGAGTAATACTTGATCTCGATGAAGCGTAGAACATCTATAATACCTAAGAATAACATTCTATAAGTTGTAACAAAATTTAAATCATGTCATAAAATTATAAATCGATATTACTACTGTTAATAGTCAGAAGAAAAACTAACAGAAAAAGAAAAGAAATGGTACTCAAAATGGAGGAGAAAGTGGAAAGAGTTGTACGAATATGAGCATAGCCGAATAGAACCGGAACCATCTTTTTATGCTGCCACGGAACAGAAAGGTGTACGCAGGGAAGAACAGTAAGATCAAACAAACTCTAATTACTACACTACAAAAGCCTATTGCATATAATATGTTCACACATACATAACCTTACATGTTTACATTCCTTAGTTATTGAAAATGATGTTATAAAACTAGGAGCAACACCTGTCGGCATAATGACGAAACTTAAATTAAACGTTTGTAAAAATTGTTTCACTACCTTAACAATACCATACTTAACATATTTAACATTAAAGTTACGTAAAACAAAAAATTTTAGTATATTTTTTCATTACGTGCCCAGCACCATCTGCTATAATACAACAATAAATAAATTATGACATAATTCTCATGACAAATTATTCACATTTTGACTTTACGCTCACATTTTATGTGTACATTACATTAGTTTAATACAAAAGGTTGATAAACCACGTATTTGATGTTAAATATACAAACATAGACCTTAACATAAATATAAATTAAACGAACACCTTACATTTTTCGCTTAGGTTTCTAGTTAAGGACCGGCACACGCAATTTTCACCGGCGCAACGCAGCTTGCTGGTCATGCAGATTTTACTAAGAGCAAGATATGACAGCACCGAAACTAAGGTATGATTTTTTAATATCGTAGTTTTAGTTACTTTTTAAAAAAATATACTAAGAATAAGATTTCGTAAGTTTATTTCGCATTATATTTATAATCTTTTTAAATCACGATGTTTCTTTATTTTATAAAACAGCAAGTTGAATATAATATTGATTATAAGACGCACCCTAAGTATTTCAATTCATAAAAAAAATACCTACATTAAGTATTTTTAATAGTTTAGATTAAAAAAAATATGTATATATGTACATAACGTGTCACGAAAATGTTTTGGACACGTGTTTTCTAAAATAATTAGAACTAAAATATTTACAAACAACTTTCATCCGTATAAAACTTTAATTAGGTTGTTAATTACTAAAGCAAGAATTGACAAATTGTCTTTTATGTGTCTCATAAAACCGCAAAGGGAAAATATTCAAAAACGCTTTAGCAGGAAACGTGTTAAAGAACTGGCATTCGTCAACCTCCTACATCGATTATAGAAAAAATAACGGCAAAAATATGCGACGTAATGTAATACTGTAATTAAGACTAATAATTACACAAATTTTATGAAACATTCGTGAACAGATGGGAATACGTAGGTTACTAAACGATGGCACCTACCTCGCTTGCTTCCCACTCCACGAGGGTCGCTACGACGTCGACAGTTCAGATGGCAGTACGACTGACAGAAGGGTGAGTTTTAGACAAAGCTTACCTACTTTTTATATATATCCTCAACATTTAAATGCAATAGAATCTATAACTTGTAAATTAGCTCTTAGAGTACAACTTCCTATATCTGATGATAAGTGACAATGAGCCCGAACGCGTGCTCGCCCAAAGCGCTGTATCGTGTGTATGATTAACGACACACAGAAATGCTGTTATAGTGGCAAATTCACGATATGAGGGTAGTAAGTAGTACGTAGCTAGTCACATACAAAAAAAAAATTTTAACTTAAAACATATATCCAATATTTGATACTAAATTGCAAGCCTGCCGCCTATAGTAATGTGGTGCTAGTTGAGATGTTTATATTCCACCACATTACCCTCGTTGGTCCATGTTAAATCTCGCTCTCCAATAATTGCAGTATATATATTTTTCAAATCGAAAGTTAGCAACATTTTCACGGTACTACCTGAAAATAAAAATAAGCGCTGCTGTGATACCTTCTTAAACTGTCTCCATCAAAATAAACCAACCACAAGTAAACAGGTGCGTTCCTGCATGACAAACCCGAGCATTTATATACACATGTATATTAAAAAATTGTAATAAGTGACGTTATTTTACCATTTTTTATTTGTATTGTCGTGTTTAGAATTTTTGTGCCAATTTAAATTTATTAATTTTAGTGCACTATATTATTTAAATGCGGTACACCTGCCTTTCGAGCTTATAAAGGCGTAACCGCTACTGCAAGTGAAACCTAAACATTATCTTAAATCTGAGAAATAAATACTATTACTTTATTTTCCAGCTCCTGTATTTGGAGTGGGCAAGGCCGTGCAAGTGGTACAAGAAGCAGCCGCTGTGGCTGGTACGGCGTTACTTCGGCGACAAGATCGGCCTGTATTTCTGCTGGCTCGGTTTTTACACGAAAATGTTGTACGCACCGGCAATTGTCGGGACCCTTTGCTTCTTGTACGGACTAGCCAGTATGGAATCGAACGATAACATTCCTAGGTAATACTTCTTACCTAGTCAAATGACTAATTTAAGAACACTTATCACATTATTGTATATTTCAACAGTGATTTCAGAGTTCATGATGTTTCATTCATTAAAATCCATCTGGCAGAGCTTAAAAGCCCTTAATATCAATATGCCGCCATTACATCATTGCTGTGGTTCGGCCTGTCATACATATGAATGCTAGACTATTCTAAACGAGCACGCTACACTATCTGCGATCTCATTGTTACCTAATATCAGGTGAAATTGAGGTGGAATGTTAGCCTATTGCCGATAAAAAATTATCCAAATTTTCAGCAAAGAGATATGCGACACCAACGGGCCGGGCAACACGACCTTATGCCCACTCTGCGACAAAGCGTGCCAGTATCAAAGACTGTCGGACTCGTGTCTCTTCGCGAAACTCACCTATTTGTTTGATAACCCCGCCACGGTATTCTTCGCTATATTCATGTCCTTTTGGGGTAAGAGTTTAAACATTATTAGAATATCACGAAATACATCAAAACATTGTAATTAAAACTTTTTTTTAATAAAAATTATTAAATATTTAACAGTTACTATTCACGACAGATCTCTTTAAATCATATTGTAACTAATAACCCGATCAAATTTCCTATAAAGTCATAGAATAAAACTGACAATATTTACTCGTACAACAAAAATGTTATATATTTTTTTGTTATCAATTTCGGTATAAAACAGTAGTTCATTTAAAAACCATAACGAATTCTCAACGTCAGTGGTATCAAAAGTAATAAAACACAAATTAACTATAAAAATTATTTTTTTCACCTTTTAATTAGGGACATTACTTATTATGCCAACTACTATATTTCGTATGTAATTTCTTGTTACATTTGCTTTATCTTTAGTAATATACCATTTGTCATGTTATATACTCAAAATAATAATAAGTTACTAAATATAACAATCCAGCTTTTCTTCAGCTACAACATTCTTAGAGCTTTGGAAGCGGAAACAATCAGTATTACGATGGGAATGGGACTTGGGTGGCGTTGATCACGTAAGTCGAGTAGTACATTTGTTTTAATTCTTAAACTTTTACGAAAATCGTTTACAAGATTTATGCATATAATAATGAGATTTGTATGATCATTTAATTATAACTTCATAATAATACTACCTAAAATTATTGCTCATCATTTACTTTAACATTTATGACGACGCAAAGGTCTCCCTTTAGCTTGAACACGGAAATCCTTAACACGATCCTCGGAACCATATGAGTGGTGAGGTTTGGATAGAGATAGGAATTTTTACGAACCTGCCCAGCTAGCTACCATACTCAATATTGTCATAACGCCATTACTGTTTTCTTACAACACATACACTGTAGATCAGATTCACTATATACATCCTCCATTGGCACTTAATATTATATAAAAGAAGTAGTACTGTGAGAATAATTTTCAAGTTCTAGATTCTATTGCATTTTTGATTCTAAGCTAATGGTTATATTCATAAACCGTAGATATGATGATAGTACCCATTGTAGATAGAAAAGAAGCGAAAAACGATGTTATTTACTCTCTGCCGAGTGAAAAAAGTATGTCGAAGGAAAGTTATTACAGCGCCATATTAAAATCGAAGTGTGACCACAATTACATTGTGAGCCCTGATTGTATAAAGAGAAACATGTTTTTCAGGACGAAGAACCGCGACCCGAGTTCGAAACATCCGTGAAGACATTCCGTACTAACCCCGTGACAAGGGAGAAGGAACCGTTCCTGCCTGGGTGGCAGAAAACAATGCGTTACGTCGCCACCAGTTCCGCTGTTTTGTTTATGGTAAGCCATTTAATTCTATAACAGAGTATTTATATATAAACAACAACTATACTTATTAAATTCAAAGTCCTGACTAATTCACTATCTGACCTATATCAACGCACAACCTAAACCTGGTCCTAATACACACCTACTGAGGGTGAACAAAGCTTAACAGTAAATATAAAAATTGTCACGTCCAGAGACTAATGTATTATATAATACTTGCAAAATCCATCTATTGAACACTGCCCCTTATCATAGGAATATTGTACTGTTTTTAGGGTTATATACCCAAAGGATGACAAGAACCTGTTACTGAAACTCCGCCGTCCATCTGTCTGTAAGCGGACTCTATCTCATAGATGTTTACAGGTAGAAAGTTAGAATTGTTACAGATTGTCTATAGATATTTCCACTACAGCAATAAATAATAAAGAAATACAAGAAATATAATTATATAAACGTTTAAAGTACGGAATCCTTCGCGGTACGAGTTCGACACACACTTGGTTATTTATTATTCTCAAATGCCCCTTTGAAATTACAGATTACCATAGTGATGGGCGCTGTTTTGGGAACTATTATTTACCGCATCTCCATGGTGTCGGTTATTTATGGAGGAAGTGGATTTTTCATTAAAAAACATGCTAAAATCTTTACAACAATGACTGCCGCGCTTATTAACTTGATCATAATAATGATATTAACAAGGGTAAGTTTGAAGAGGTATTCTCTACAATTGTTCGCATAAAAATAAGTGAAAAAATGCTTTTAGTTCATTATAAAAGACTTTACGTTACGGATAACATAACAAATGAACATTAAAAAAAAACTATATCTACCTCGTACTATATCTCGTAAAATAATAACAACACAATTGAAAACACATCTGTAAACTTGTAGCTACATTTTATAAAGTACATTTGTAAAACTAATTCGGCATAAAATAGAAATAAAAAATTGTGAAAACTCTTACTATTGACATTATTTATGTTATAGATCTACGCAAAAGTAGCCGTATATTTAACAAACATGGAAAATCCTCGAACGCAGACTGAATATGAAGACTCTTACACATTTAAGATATTCTTCTTCGAGTTCATGAATTTCTACTCCTCTCTCATATACATTGCTTTCTTCAAGGTAAGTAACAGATAGATAATAACCATTGACATCGATTATTGTTTTTATCGATGCCGATCAATTGAAATCGATTAGATCAATAATCGATATCCATGTATTGGTTCCTCGGCCCATATAGCGTCTAGTTATCACTGTTGTGACCATTTCTTCATCAAGCTGTTGCTAGCAATACAGTCAGTAGCGGAGCTACGATACTAACTCAAAATTGCGGCATATTTATCCTAATTAGGGAAAATGTTAAATCATAATCAAGATAAAATCAAATAAAATAATAAACATGATGTGCCATATACTATATACGTGTGTATATAAGTAATTGGACTTGACCCATAAGTATTGAGCACAATATGATACTGTTCATACATCCTACTTACCACGTCAATGTAATGAACAAGTATTGGTAGTACTCCCATAAAATCCGGTAATCCCGACATACCCTGTCTAAGCAATATGTTGCTAAAAAAATGTTAAATCATAATTGCCACGAAGTGTAAACTCGACCATAAAGATGAAAAAAATTAATAATCCCTTCTTGTATTAATATTTGTTTTAAGTAGACGCATATGAAAGTGGTCAGGCTTGATCTGCAGGTACGCCCCTGTGAACAAGCAAATATTTTTCTTTTCCTCGTCTCTTCAGGGACGTTTCTACGATTACCCAGGAGACGATCAAGCACGCAAATCGGAGTTCCTGAAGCTAAAAGGCGACATCTGTGACCCGGCGGGCTGCCTTTCTGAGCTTTGCATACAACTCGCTATAATAATGGTGGGGAAGCAGTGCTTTAATAATTTCTTGGAACTAGGATATCCGTGAGTACATATCTCGCTTTTAGTTTCTACGTGAATTTCCATTATTCATTAATCCACATCTTTTATTAAAAATGTGTAGGTAGTTTCTAAGTTTATGGAATTTAATAACCGTTTATAGTTGTACTATCGTTATTGAATTACAAAAGGTTTTTATCGGTAGAGTATTAAATGTGTTTAAAATAGAAGCAACGGTAAATTTATGACAATTAATTTACAGCAAATTTCACAACTGGTGGCGCCAGAGGTCACACCGAGCAGTTACGCGCGACCTCAGCAAGCCGCACATGGCCTGGGAGCAGGACTACCATCTCCAGGACCCTGGACGGCTCGCGTTATTTGACGAGTACCTCGAAATGAGTGAGATTATATTACTAAAGCCAAAATAAAATGCACTAAATTTCTTTTATAGGTCCAATAAACTAATCGAACCCACTCTCGCTCAAATTAGAAAAAAGTGTTTCCGTACTTTTGTCCTCAGAATTAACTATTAATTTAGTACGCAAAGTTTGCTATACTAACTGGCAATTACTATTCAAAAACCTTTAACTCACCAACCGCGGGCAACATGGAAATCGCGTTATACTTGACTTGTAAAATTTTGCGGACCAATCTATAATATTACCACGTTGCATCTATACTTGAGTCGTTTATATGTCGAGTTACGGTTATTCCCTCGTCTAATATACTTTACGAATTGCGCATAAAGTATGTGGGAGAAATATAAACCAATCACATAACAGTTCATGTGTTTCCTAATTTATTTAACCTTTTGTCTTTTGCGCGAGGCGTGAAGAAGCACCTTGCGGTTCGGCAGGTCGAGAGTGGCTGATGCAACAACTTTTTGTGGCACTAGCCATTATCGCATTTTGACTCCACTTCCACTTAACATCAGGTGGAGTAAAGTTATTTGCTCGACCTATGTATAAAAAAAGGAGTCAATAATGATTAGCCGTTACTAACGCCCGTTACAATATTCCCAAGGTTTTAACATTGTGTAAAGGTTTCACAACGTAGAGATGATAATATTGGTAATAATCAATTCAAGTGAAATAAATTTAATCAAGTTTTTTACAAATACAGAGTATGTTTGCATAGGTTTATATCTTCCAAACTAATTAAATTACAGTTCTACAATACGGTTTCGTGACTCTGTTCGTGGCAGCGTTCCCACTGGCACCGCTCTTCGCGCTCCTTAACAACATCGCGGAAATTCGTCTAGATGCGTACAAGATGGTGACCCAGGCGCGGAGGCCACTCGCCGAGAGAGTAGAGGATATTGGAGCTTGGTACTCAAATATTTAAATAAAATGTCATACCTTAATTAACATAACAATGACATTACTAAAATAAATTGTTATATGTTTAGCTAATGTACCTGTATATTTTCCATTTATATTTTAGCTCCCAAGCGGCCAAATCGTTTCCGATATTTTTTTATACCCGATCAGGTGTATTATTTAACTATGTTTATTATAAAAAAATCTATTTAGTCAATAGAAGGTTTTCCAAATTTTACGTGTCTTTGATTTGATGTTGTAAATGTAGAATTTATTATTTTCTCATAACACATTGCTCATCTTGTATTGTATAATAATACTAAAAAATAATTAATTCAGACGATGTTAATTTGTTTGTTACGTTTATAAATGAAGCAACGTTTACATTGCATTTGTAATAGCAAACCTTACAAACTACATATACCTTATTATCATTTTAGGTATGGCATCCTAAGAGGAATCACCTATGCGGCCGTAGTCTCCAATGTAAGTCCTTACATTCCCAGAAACTTCGTTGACGCTTCTTTTTCAATTTTAAAAGTTTTGTTTTCTATTCTGCAGGCATTCGTTATAGCGTACACGAGTGACTTCATCCCACGCATGGTATACAAATACGTCTATTCACCGGACTACACATTGGCTGGTTATATCGACCATTCCCTATCATGTAAGAATATGTTCTAACTCAATAAAATAATAATGTTTTTATTTCTAACTCAAAGAAGTAAACTACACGGACTAGGTAATCAAATCAATCACGCAGGTACATATATGAAATACGTGAGACACTCAGAAAGTTTTGCGACTCTAAAAAAATCTTCTATAGGTAAATATATTTTTATTACATTTTTTCAAAGTACTCTCTACCAGCCTCTATGCAAAGCTTCATGCGCGTGAACCAGTTTTCCAAACCCTTTTTTCAGTCCACCGCAGACACCTCGTTTACAGCTTGCTCGAACGCTGAGAGCGCATCATCCGGCGACGAAAATTATATCCCTTTGACCTGATTTTTTATTTTTGGGAATTAGAACAAATCACACGGTGCTAGATCAGGACTGTAAGGAGGGTGATCCACGAGTTTGACCTGTGTGCTGTCTAAGAAATTCCTTGTTTTGATTGCGGTGTGGGCGGGCGCATTGTCGTGGTGGAGCAGTAGCCCGCGGAGCCCTGTGTTTGGTCGCTTGTTGCTCACAAAAAAGAAAACTTCTGCCAAGCATTTGGTGGTATACCATTCGGCGTTAATGCTTCTTTGGTTCCGTAAAATAATTGAAATCAAGTAACCAGTCAAATTAAAAAAACTCGCGATTAAAATCTTCCCCCCGCTTCAAAGTGGCTTTACTTTGGTAGGCGTTGATTCGTTTTGAAACATCCAAATCATCGACTAGCGCTTCGTTTCTGGATCGTATTGATAAATATTTTTCTATCATATCATGGCATCATTCCACCCTTGCTTGCTTTTGAACATTGGTGAGGTTGTGCGGCACCCAACGTGAAACGATCCTCCCCGCCCTAAGATGCACGTGTAGAATCTCGCGAAGGCTTCCTGATCCAATCTGCAGTAAATGCTGATCTCTTGGTATACACTCGTATATTGTCTTGGATTAGATTTTTCACTACTAGCACGTTTTCTTCCATAACAGCCGTGAAAGGGCGACTAATTCTTTCCTCATCCCCCAAAGTTAATCGACCGCGCTTAAATTCATTATACCAACGATACATGTTACCTTAGTAGGACCTTCATACTTGAATGCCATATAAAGTCTATCGTCCGATTCGTCCGGTTGCAGGCGACGCTTAAAATCGTAAAAAATCATAGCGAAAATGTTATCGACGAAAACCCATTTTTCAATGAGACACGATAACTTTAATTAGCGCGCAAAAATGTGGAGGGAAGTTTTGAACTTGAAACGTACCTATTTTTACTTATAAGTAACTATGTTTTGAAATAAATTATAACTGGCCAATCTCACATACATAAAAACTTTTTTCGCAATAATTTCTGAGTGACCTACTATATATATATACATATATATATATAT
>DWQX01006415.1:0-11377 GCA_018245475.1 Pharmacophagus antenor | reverse complement strand
TCCGGCATAGCCTCGCGGTTCATTGCGGCACGCAAGCCCCTCCACCACGGCAAGGTGGCGACACGTCGGAGGGGAAATTACACGCACCCTAGCACAAGATATTGGCTTATCAATAGATTGAATTATCGAATTGGAGGAATCGCATTTTACGATTGTGGAAGCGGTACTCTGCCTTAATGTTTAGCATTTACTGCAGAAAGGTTAAAATTTTATGTATAAATTTTATGTGTAGATGTATAGAAAAACCTTTTATAAAAGTAATTATGAATTAAAATAAACACTTTATTATTATTTATAATTTCATCGTTTGTCGTTATGTTCATATTTTTATGATTGATAAATCAGCGCAAGGCTCACATTTTGATATGAATTGACAAGTTATATGTCCTTGGTATAATATCCAAGATCTAGTATTACACTTAGAAGCCTGGTTTATTAACTAAAGCAATTATGTCAATTAAAATATTAAAATCACAGTACAACAACGTAAGAAAAATGTGAGATCGAAATAATTAAAAAAATAATATCACGTTATTTTATTTCGAATCAATATTTTTAAACATTTCATCGCCTCTTACCTCGAAAGATTGCATAGCAATAAAAAAAATAATATTCACCATTTATATCCGTAGGTGTACTCTGTGGGTCTTAGCAATCTACAAACAATAAACAATACTTAAAATGAAAATATTGTTAATTGTTTGTAGACTTATTGTTTATACACCTTGTCAACACAAAGTTTTTTTTTTATGTAGGAAGAATAGGCAAACGAGCGCGCGGTTCACCTAATGGAAAATCACAGTCACCCATAGACAGTCGCAAGGCTCGGAGAGTCGCAACTACGTGGCCAACCTTCAACGAAGGAGTAGGCTTTTTTTTTGAAGAGCCCTCGGACGTATTGGTTTCGGAAACACCGCTGGCGATAACTAATTGTTTATCTTTAATAATGAAATAGCCTCAAATATTATACTTTATTTTTGTGCAATTTTAATAAACAACACTAAGATTTTAAGAGCAGAATATAAATTTAATATGCACCTTACAGTCTTGGAGCATAGTTTATAAGTAGCACATGACTACGACAAACTTACCACTAAAATTGACGTTAACTATTACTTAAGTAACTCATTACTTGAGCCTCAAAGCTTAAACTATTTATGAGCGGAAACTTGTGAGATTCTCTTTTTAGTTAAATAATTTTTTTTTTGTTACTTTGATGTCTGTCCAGCATAAGAACATCTAAAACTTGTAACATAGGTTTCATTTTGTTTATTAACATTAACATAGGTTTTAATTTGTTATACGCAAGAAGTGGGTGTTTAAAACAAATAAATAAAAAACAAAAATAAAGTGATAAATTGTTTGATACATAAATGAAGAATTATGAAATGATAAGTTCGGTCTTTATGATACAGATTTTATAAGTCTGGTTTAAAAACCATTAATACCCAAACTCACACTCAAAATTACTTTATTGAGTGGTATTATTTTGTGTAATTACTTACATTTGCCATAAATTCAACACTATGTCAGTACACTTCGCTCCTTTTAGTTAGCAGAACGAATAAGAAACTTAGATAGGTTTGGTTTCTTATGTGATTACAAAATAGAAGGGCTGTTTAGTTTCAAACGTTAGTATCATTTATGTAATCATCTTTGGTGATGTTACTTTGTGTACATCTGTTACATTAGGAAAGATATTTGTATTTCGTATTTGTAATTGTGTTCGAATTTAAATGGCGGTATATGAAGTAAAATAACGTGTTATGTTGAGGTGAGTAAAACCTAATAAGTTTTTCCATAGCCATGCATATTGCTCAGTGAACATATTCTTGTCACCGGAAAGGAGCTAACACTTGACTTCAATTTTACACTATTTTAAGTAACAATGAGGCCGTAGATGGTAAAGTGTAATCGCCCAGAGTATCCAATTTATATAGTACATATATATATATATATATATAACTGCCGTAAAACAGCAATGCTATTGCGATAGCTGATTCAAATTGAACAGGTTCAAAGGTAAGCAGTTAAATATTATAAAATAATAAAAACCTTATGACAGATTTATACCGACTCAAAGAAAAAAATTCTAATGGACCTGCGTGACTTTTAATTTCGCCGCTACATGATCAATTTCATAACCTTGCTTTTGCTGGTCACAAAAGGTTCCCACGTAAACAATGGAAAAATTGCCTTTCATTAAAAAATCTGATAGATATTTGTCTACTGTATAATATGTACATTACGTTTACATTATTTCCGAAAAGAAATGTTTGTTTCTGTAAATCAATGCAACACCATTATTTTTTTTTTAATTCACGACACGTTTCATTGACATTTAAACCGCCATTTCCCCCTCCGAGGGGATGAATTTTAAAAAATCCCTGATTACATACGACACACCCTCCAAATTTCAAGTCTCTAGGACCAGCGGTTTAAGCCCTGCATTAATATAGAGATCAGACTGTGAGTCAGTACTTTGAATTTTATTAGTATAGATTTTGATCAAAACATTAAAAAAAAATTGTATAGATCTATGATACTGAACTCTAGTTTACTAACGTATACTAAAATCAACAGAAGCACTAAATTAATCTATATCCACAACTAGGTTAGCAACAGATAGGCAGTCCTGCTGCAAGTAATTTCCGGTCGAAGTAATTTCGAGGCATTCGCGGAGAAATTCAGCAAATTGAATTATTTGAAACCTTGTTAAATACTCCGAATAGAACAAAAAAAAAAGACGAAACAAGTGTTATCAATGACAATAATAATTAAATTTGTAAAATGTAAATGTAAATGGAAAAAATTGCCAATTTACGCAATCATCTTTTTTATATCATAATCTTGATGAATAATTATGAATTCAAAAACTTTCTTTGTTTTGTCGCAAACATTTTTATCCATGATTTTGCTAATTAAATAAATAATATTCTCTTAACTTTTTGTTGATTAAAATAATCTTGTTTTTTATAACATTATTATAATTTATTGGCATGAAATTTATTCAATGGTTTTTATTATAATTTTTAACACGCTGAATATAGAAATTAGAGTCTCTGATGTTAATGTTTGTGAAATAAAATATCGGAATTAATAAATATGAAAGAATAATAATTAATTTAACAATTTTGAATTTGTATGTAAATTTATTTTCAAGTCATAACATAACCTTTATAGATAAATGTAGACTGTATCATAAGATAATAGCTGGCAGATGAAACCATTTCTCTTCACCAGCTGTCATTGTGAGCACGCCCTGTGTTGAAACTTAGTTTTCCATTCCGCTGCACATTTGGCATAGACTTAAATGTATTAGTATTCATAACGTAGGAAAATTTTATCGGAATAACAAATTGCACACTAAATCCCTGCACGAAATATATATTCGTTATATGAATAACGTGAGAAGGATTCGTTTATGCATTCCTTTGTTAGTCGCCTTTCATATTCCAAATGTCTAAATATATTGTGATGGGAAGTTCATTTTTACAGTTATCATACATTTTTGCGCTATACTAAAAGTTGCTGCCAGAGGCTATATCAAAACAATAATGTTAGGTTCTGATATATTTCAATTATTTTAAAAAAGTTAAGTAAACATAAAACTGCATGTATAGTTAATTTGGCCAACTATATAACTATTTTTACCAAAACTAAATGCTTAAATACATGAATTTAATGTTCGTTTTCTTTTTTTTTTTTTTAAGTAAGTATGATGCATTGATGAGGTAGTAAATATCAATCTATCAAGATCAAGCCCTATTGATGATATGATTATTTTTTAAGCCCGCAATGTTTTTATTATTTATCAATATCAAAGAAAAAATATATTTTGAATTGGTTCAGTTTATCATATTTTAATTATTTACGGTTTAAATTACAGATCTTAAAAATTTAAAACCACCACTGAACAATTTTCTGTTTTTTGGTAGTTTCTTTTTAAAAATATATTTTTTCTTGATAATGTCAAAATTAACATAAAAATCTTTGCATTTCAACCAAGCGGAATTTAACAAACTAATTATTTGTGTTTTTAAATCGTGAAATTTCGCAAAGTACCGCTTGAATCGATAAATTCAAATTTTTCAGAGTATCAATCAAATTTATGTATAATTATACTGTCCGTCACCTGTATTACATTTTTTAACATGATTCAATAATAATACTGAGAAAAAGGAATTACATCGAAGTGACAGTTCTTAAATTTAATTTGTCAATTAAAATCAACTTTTCCGTGGGAAAACATATTTTCTTTTCCTGTGTCCAGAATAATTTTGTATAAAAATTTTTAATATGTAAGTAAAATATATTTTATCACTAAAACATAAACATAATATTTAGTTATAATATGTATTTCTCTTCAAGTTTAATTTAATTCTAATATTTTATAACCTAGTTAATTTTGAAAAAATATAAATTATAAAAATGATAAGTATTTCTTTATAAACACGCAAAATATTGAAACAAATTTCGTTTGCAGTTAAAAAAAAACACGAAGCGGAAAACTGGCACGCACGAAATTTACAACTGGACAAAGTGTACCTTTTCATTTGTTTAAGGACACTTATCTGATACCGTAACTAATTAACATAACTTTATGATATTTTTAAGCATAAATTAAAATGAATCTTAAATATTTGTAATGATAAATAATGTTAATAAATCTATGGACGTAATCGAAACTAAAAACTTTAAAATACGTTTAATCTACGGTACTTAATAAAAAAACGACTTATATGTCAAATATAATACAAACAAATTGTGCTTTTAAGTACTAGTGGTAACAAACTCTCTTGGTTGCATTAAAATATTTGTGTACCCAACTACTCTGGAACTTTTGTGTTCAGAAACTACTGCAGAAAACTAGCTCCAAGTTGATTTAATGCTTAGCTCTTTTTATAACTCATTCATTCGTGAAACCTGGATTAATTAGGTATTATCTGTTACATTTAATAAAGAGTTTGTCTTGAATAAAAAAAATATCAAATATTTTCTACGCATTCAATTATACTAATCGGTAATCTGTGAATCAAAACTTGATGAAGACTGAATATAGTAGTAATTATATGGTATTAGACAATAGTCTTTATAGAATTTGTTATTCTTAAGATCGGCAACGTAGGTGAGACTCCCCGGCCGTATCGGCTATCTATAGGCAACGGTGATAACTTACCATCACCGCTCGTTTACCTACTTTGATTTTATATAAAAAAATTGGTTTAAACTTTAAATCTTTTGCCGCCATTTCCTTCAAAGTATTTATTTCGCGATCCAACTTCACGACCTAAATGATAATATCAGATAATATCACATATATACGATAACCAATATACGTTAAGTAATTCTTATTGCAAAATGTTTATAATTTTACGGATTTATAAAGGAAACCTTTTTTTTATTATTTATCTTATCTTAAACAATGAAAATAAAGTGTCTCCACGAATCATTGAACCGGATATGAACACAAATAATTTGAAACGACGTCACATCAGTCATTCGGCTTCAGTGATCATTAATATTAAACATCGTTCGTATTATAATGACCGGTGTACATTGGCGAAATTTTGCTAGAAAATTTTGTTCCGAAACAATTTCAGTATGAACGTGTCATTAGTTATAAAATTTAATTTTTTATTATGTAGTCATACACATTTCAGTGCATAAATAATAAAACAGAAAAAAAAATACAAATAAGAATGCTCGAAAACGTTAATAATAATAGGGTTTTCACAGATATACATGTTTATAAACTCTAGGTAAAAAGCTCAGTTGAGATAATCTGCTAAGAATTACGATGATGTTATTATTAATAAATACGAATCACTCGTGTAATGAGAAATATTTCACTTCTCACTGAGAGAAATGCATTGCAGTGCTTCACTTCCTTACTAGCGTCTCTTTCTTACTAGCAGTCGTATGACATACTATCGCTTGTGATTATATAGTTGTTGTAAAAAAACAAATTCTATAAAGATCATGTCCTAATTGTTCTAGTTATTTCTCAAAATTCGTTAATAGGGAGTTTTATTTATTCGACCCATTTATATCTGTCTATGTGATCATCTACCAAACAGCAAAATACTTTTTTATTTAAGACTCGTTTGAGCATGTTCGAATCTGTTACCTAAGTACTTTGTAGATTGTCAGGTCTTCTACTTTTAAGTTCGGGAAATAATTACTCTTCTTTTATAAAATCACATAAAATTCACGAAGCTTCCCTTAGCCTCTCCATCTCTTTTAATGCATTGATTGAACATAGTCTGTGGATAAATAATTACACCCATTATGCACGCATAATGGCTTCGCAGATCCAAGACCCCTGTCACGTCGGGTCTTCCGTCTGACTGCACAATTGACATCCACCGGTGATATACGAGCGTTGCTAGCTAAGTATTATGTTTTCGATTTTATCTGCTTTTGTCCTTTTTAAACCTTCAAGTATATATACGTGGTTTTCCCTAGATTATACAATTTTAGAACCGTTTTATGTAATTGAATTTATATCCTCTTTCTTCTGTAAATTAGAGTGAAACATATTTTGAAATAAAGCAACTGAATTAAAAGATTTTATCTTTAGATAAAATTCTCCATAAGATTCTTCACAAGAAAATAAAGATCTTGAGAAATCCTTTCGTAGAAAGCAACTAAGACGCCTCGATTTTGATAAGTTGCAACAAATCTTAACTTCCCTCTTTGCCGAATGTTATACGTATGTAACGTATTATATAGTCGGATTTCAAGTGCAACACCATCCTTGCTTTCTAGAAATTTCATTTATTGTTACATTTACACAGTATTTTATTGTATGATATAAATTAGAATGGACCTACGATTTACTTGACTTGCACATATTTTACATCTGTTGACGTCATTACTGACAGAACGTAAGGTTCGTTTTATAAAGAGGAATATCTATAGTATTTGAATATTTATATTAACATCTGTAGTATATATTTAATTATGATTTACGTGGCCTTATATATCGTCACTTTCATGTGGATGTCTTCTATATCTTTAGCTTGTCAGTCTTTTTTTATCAGCTATGGACTAACACTTGTCGTGAAGTTTACATGATGTTAAGTGATAATGAGACTTGATCGTGAACCTTGCTCGCCCAGAATATTATGGCTCAGTTATGACGGCAGGCAAATTGAGGGTGGCCTCTGGATAGACGGGTTCATACAAAATTACCAACAAGGGGCCTCTATCTTTCATGTCGACCCAGGACCTAGTTTGGAATCTTAGTGTTTCAAGATAAGCAGAAGCAAAGCATTGCGCAACGAAAATAGCAGTCATTATTTTATTTTTATACGCATGTGTCAATATTTTTAAAATACCTACAAATAAAAATTATGAAAAAAGAAAAAAACTCTAAATTTGCGCCAGAAATATTTTACTTTAAGTTCTAATCTCTGTTTTAATCTTTGTTTATATTGAACTTATATTGAATTTATATTGAACAAACTTGCTTAGATTTAAAGCTACGTATCTGTCCACCCCATTCACGCACGCCAGCTCCGCGGTTCTCATCCGTGTCAACGTTTAGTTTTCCGCCTGCCTGCGCAATTGACGTCGGCGACAGGCGCGCGTTCGCTGAGCGCCTGACCTTTTACCGGGGCAATTTATTCCATTTATAACATTCTATCAGGCCAGAGGTCCTGCTAAAAACATAAAATATAAGATCAGCTGCAGAATCTAAAGGTTCTCCGTAAGTTTGTCCTTTTGGAAGTAAATAGTTGAATTTGTCTCAGTGTTTTTTTTTCTATTAGTCTCTTTTATAACTAAACAATATGAATTATATTGTCCAAGACGTGTTTTAATTATTACTACGTCACGTAATAAAGAAACACTATTGATAATCTTCAACACAAAATTTATTTTTTAATTCTATTACATCTAATGTTTATATAAAATGTGTGTTACATCTGTTTTTCTAGTAAAAAGGTAAAGGGTTCAAAAAAAAATGTATCTTACTTTGAAAATAATTCACGCAGATGGGACATGAGGAAGGGAACAATTTTTATCATACAACTTTGGAACTTCATAGCTCTCATTAAAAGCTATTTCGACATAAAACCCTATAAAAAGGACATGATTAGAAAACCTTAGACATTCTCTTAGAATATAATATAAAAAATAGACATCGCTTTAAAATTAATTTTATAGAAAGCGTAGAAAAAAGAAAAAATAGGATGTTAACAAAATAATTACTGTTTTACACGAACTTAAAATAATCGTAAAAGTTTTATTTCTTCAATGACTTATATTATCTATTTAATATTATTCTTTATTCAACTAATTCACACTTATTCGGTCGTTCCAAATATTTATGTCCATGCACTATCACTCAAAACATTTATACATATATAGTGTTTAAGCCTGCTTATTACATGTTCATACTGTTATTTTTAATATTTATAGTATTAATTATTTTTTAATACAGTTATTATTATACTAGGAGAAGACATCCTGTCCGCTTAACATAGAGCCAATAATTTTGTGACTATACTTAGGTCACACTATAATTTTTTCGTAACTTAAAAAAACAACATGTTATAACCAAAATATTAAGTTTATTACTTTTCAAAATACTCTCCATAACATTTTAAACATTTTTTGTGCGATCGAACCATTTTTGAAAACAGGAGGACCACAGATCTGATGGCATATTTTCTACGTGCTGATTGAACGCTATCACTGCCTCTTCGGAGTTGGTAAAAGTGAAATCTATCATCAAATCTTTAGTTTTAAAAAAAAGTAAACAAATGGTAGAATACCACACGGCGTTAACACTCTTTTGATCTTCTAGTGGAATTGTACAGATAGGACTCGTAGCTGAGAAAAAAACGCGATCATTTTTTTACCAACGTTTCTCGCTTGCCTCACTTTTGTTGGCCTGTTCTCATTTTCAAGCACCCCTTCACAAGACTGCTGTTTTTTTTCGGGTTCAAAACAATAAATCCACGTTTCGTCTCCTGTGGCGATGTCATAAACAGCATTAGAATGTCCGTGGTCATACTTCAGTAGGATCTGTGAGCATCATTCCACGCGAGCCCGCTTCTGCATCGCTGTCAGTTTATGAGGGATCCAACGAGAATAAGTTTCCGGAATCTCAATTCTTCGTATAAAATTTTCTGAATTTAGCTCATAATAATCCCCAATAGTTCTCGAATTGTCTCATAGTTAATCCGCGGATTTTCTTTAATTAGCCACTTAACAGTGGCCACATTACTTTCGTTGACGCCAGTTGAAGGCCGCCCTTCACGAAATTCGTCATGTACAGAAACTCGACTTCTCTCAAATTCAGCACACCATCGCCTCACGATGCTCAAACAAGGTGCTTCTCTCCCAAAAGCATTTTGAAGACCAGCAGTACAGTCTTGTCAAGAGAGAGAGAGAGAGAGAGAGATCTTTTAAAATCATAAAAAAATCATCGCTCTAAAATCTTTTCGACTTAATTCCATTTTCGTTGCGTACCTAGAACTTCTATGTGTGATAAAAAACATTCGACAAATGATTTCCTGCCAATTTATTTTATTACTAAAAAGGTTACAACGTTTCAAAAAATATAACATTCAAAATCCAAATAGTTCCGATTAGCTAGAAGTGCAAAACTTTTAGTGTGCCCCATGTCTATAGATAAAATAATTTATAACAGTATTAGGATATATTTTTATACAGCGAAGAAAAGGAAGATATATTATAATCAAGAAGTACTTAACAATACAACTCATCCAGTATCCGAGAAGTACATGAAGCCTCGACAGTCGAGGAGCCAATACTCTTCAAATTAATAAAAGGCCGCGTCGAGTATCCGTTGCGAAATGGATGCAATTTCTATTTTATTACTGCTGGAGAAGTTGGTGCGCTTGTTGTGAAATACTTTTGTATTGAATGATCGTTATTTTTATAGCAAACGTGACATAGTTCATTGTTAGTTGTACATCTTATTATTGATGTTACAAATATATTACGACTTCACAAATTATTGGCAAGAAAAAGTATCGTTAAAAATGTATTTCCTAATTAAAAAATAAAAGTTCCATTGATTAATTTCGTTTTTAAATATGTACTTAAAGATTTTATATCAGCGTGGGTATTAAAGATATTTCCTGGTATTCAATGGTGACTCTATGTTATTAAGCATTGTCTAATATGTACGATTTGTAGATATCTCAAGACGACAAACGCAATAAGCTGTTATATAAACAAATTAACTAATTGCCCATTGTTATGGGTATTTAACATTAGACAAATTTCTTACACATCTTGTCATCATTCAAGTCAACATCTCGTCACACCCCTAATAATAAATATTAGATTTAACTCGATGTTTATTTGTTATTAAATTTATAATTTTAAATAATCTATAATTTTTATTTAAGGTTAGATCAAAATCAATTGCAAAGAGTAATAAATCCACACGTAACAGTCACACTAAGGCCGAGATAATTCGCTTGTCCGTTCCAATGCACACATGTCTCATTTTCACACATGCCCCCCTGGGCTGCAGCCGACGCTTGTCGACAGTCCAGCAAGAGCCAGCATTGTGGATCTGTCATTTAATGTCTCCACATATCCTATCGTAATAGTGCAAACGCAACTCCGCTAGAAACGAATCGAAGTAAGAGTTATTTGAAGTCTTAATGAATTTCTACGCATCTGGAACATTAAATTAAAACGTGGATTTGGAATTTTCCTATTATGATTATATTCTATCGGGATGATTATAATCATAATAAATTGAGTACACATTTATTTTAAATTTATGTTTAAAATAAAATAAAAATGCTTGCACATACTTTTTTATTAAAAGGTTTCTCAGTTGTCAAAAATTGATCGTTCCTATAATCACGGACATAATATTTCTAATCTCCCTGCGTAATATTTTCTTTTCTTTTTAAACCCCTTATTAATAATCCCTTTTTAACATTGATATATCATAACAAACATGTAATAAAAATTATCAATAAATTTATTCTTTAATCTATTTGCAAAACATTACGCATAGATACATCGCTGTTCCTTTATAAATACGCTGAGTGTAGTTGTGACTTGTTACCAACCATAATATTACTATTTGTTATATGTCCAACAGTTTCTAAGCAACATACGAGTAAAGAAAATGTGTGTGCGATAATAAACTTTTACATATAACAATGGACCGCGTAGGTGCTATTAAGGGAGAACCATATACCAATAGAAGTAAACTAGACTTCATTTTATTTTTTTTCCCGTTCCCCTAACATTAATTAATCAGGGATCTTTTTTACATTTTTTAATCATCTAAGGTTATTCATTATCACACTCTCATTCCATCTTCCACTCCATACTTACTCTTTCATTCTTTCTTACTCTCATTCATTCATCT
>DWQX01006414.1:0-11380 GCA_018245475.1 Pharmacophagus antenor | reverse complement strand
CTTTACCGCTCGCTTTGTAGCGCGCGGGCACCGGGTTCGATTCCTAGACCCACAGGTGTATTGGACTCGGTGGTAGAATTTCGCGGACCAAACCGTAATCTTCAATCTAACTCAATAAAAGCATTAGTGTCTTTCTGTAATCGCACACGTGAGAGCCGGATGTATGCCGGCCGGACACACTTTCCCGTTTACTACCTAATTTTCACACGAAAACAAGCGAAATTGCGGTCTACTGTTAGACCATAATCGATAAAAAAAAATGTGTCAGAATTATGGTCGTATTCAAATGTAATCGCCCCACGTTGCCACAGTAATGTCTGACACTGCCGCTCGGTGGCGGTACACGTAGAAGCATTACCTGCCTAAAGTCTCCGGCATGTAAGAACCGTTGACGAGTCATAAGTTGAAATCACCCTCCACCTACCTTCTCCCTCCTCCTCCCCCCTCTCCCTCCTCCTCCGCCGCCGACAGAACATAGCGGAGCTGTACGAGACGGAGTGCGTGGACCTGGCGCGCGCTATGCAGCACTACGAGCAGGCGGCAGACTACTTCCGCGGCGAGGAGTCCACCTCGTCCGCGAACAAGTGCATGCTGAAGCTGGCGCAGTACGCCGCCCAGCTGGAGCACTACGACAAGGCCATACAGATATACGAGCAGGTGAAACGGTGCTGTAATAACCACTGGTAGTTAAACAACACAGGTCTTTAGGGTGGTCCGTAGGTACTATATACTGGCAAGGTTTCGGCCCGACTGCTCGCCGACAGTTGAAACGCTGGCGGTGAAAAAATATATTAGCGGATCCAATGAGGCCAGTCATATGTCCGGATAAAAACACGGGCCCATTTAATCCGTTCAATGCGGCCGGACTTAGATACGTGGGGAGGGTGTCCAACTAAATGTGGGGTCCGGTGGTATTGAGTTAAGACCCGATTCCGTTATCTGATACGGTCATTTGATAATAAATAATTAAAAAAAAAATCATTCGAAAACTGATGCACTTTTCGTAACAGACATTTGAAGTTCAAACACTGGAAGGCTTGATATGAGAAATAAAGCATTTTTACTGATCGATAGTAATTAAAAAAAAAACATACTTTTAAATCGCTAGTTTCCAATGAACACATTTCTACGAACGAAAATTTATTGTAAAATATTAATTATAATAATTTACTATAACTGAACATTAATTAACCATCAATAATAATCGCGAACAGCAAATATTTTTTTAAAACAACTTTACGAAACCGCCTCCACGGTGAGAACTGAAACGCAAGGAACCGCGTGTTGTTTTTGTGTGGGCATTATTTATATTTCAATATCCGTAATCGATGGGACACGCTTGCTTACGTTAGAACGAATCTCCATCTAGCAATCGGTATCGGAGAGCCGAAACCGCGTGTCCTTACGCGCCGACGGTAATCGATAGGGTTGAAAGAGGCGGTTCTTATTACGCTCCTTGTATTTCTTTCATTAACCACCTTCCTGACGGCTCAACGCTCAACAGGTTGTGTTAATGTGCGACTAGAACGGTATTCTGTGCGAGTACACTTAACAATCTACGATCACGTTGTCACTTAACGTGGTGTGAAGTTGAGGTCAAATGTGCGCTTAGGAAGTGTTCAAAAGGCCAACTATAAAAAGCCTCACTTGGGAACAATGACAATAATGTATCGAGAAATGTCTAAAGAAATAAATGTTTTGATTTATGGCGTGCCGGAAAAAGTAATTAGCCATAATCACTGATATTAGCGTGTGAACAAGTGATGCTGAAGAAACTTGTTCCCTATTAAAACCTGTAGAATTTATATAACATTACATTTCACGATGCTACGGAGCGAAATGGTATGCGTTATAAAGATGGGCAAGGAATTTGTAACAGGAACAAAGAGATTACGAAGATATAATCAACATTTGATACGTTCGTTCATGTATGCAGTTCATTTAGTATATCCTCGTATGTCGTAATAAAATGTAATTGTGTACACAAATAAGCCATAAAACGGTCAAAATGACACCATCGCGCAATCCAGTGGTGATTGGGCCGACGCCACATTGGCGCTCGCTCTGTCCGGTTCAGTCCGTTCGTCAAAGCATCGAACAGATTGGTCACGTCTGCCTTTGGGCGCGCGCGCGTGCGCAGATCGCGAAGTCCTCGCTGGACAACAGCCTGCTGAAGTACAGCGCGAAGGAGTACATGTTCCGCGCTGCTCTCTGCCACCTCTGCGTGGACCTGCTCAACGCGCAGCACGCCCTGGACAAGTACTGCGCCCTCTACCCGGCCTTCGGCGACACACGGGAGTACAAGCTGCTCAAGGTAAGCGCCCACCGGGTTGGCACACGTGCTCCTCTTACGCCCCGGAAGCTGTATGAGTGGGAACTTATTCCGGACGAACGCCTTAGCGCTTAATTGTCACTCGGCATTATGTGAAGTTGAGGATGCAAATTTTAGTCGTTGCGGATAAACAAAATGTCGGCCGTGTCGACATCAAGACCATGTCTTTAAAAACATGCTAGAGATTTTATTTTTATATTCTTATTAGAAACTTTTGAATAATTTTTTATTTGGCTACCTTGAGCACTTATTCTCCAAAAAAAAAATTATATAAATTAAATTAATTTTTTATCTGTACATTAAATATATTACACGAGCCAACATAAATGAAACCATGTTTGTGTAAAGACCGAGTTCATTCGGAGTATCTCTCAATATCAACATTTTATATATAAACATCTATATTTTTTAGATACCTGACATCATCAGTAGAACATAGGATAGCTTAAACATCAACACTAATGCAATCATTCCCGTCGTGTTAAAAAGAAGCTATTATTAGGTGTACGTAAAAAAAAACAGAAAAACTACTTTTCCAATCAGGAGCTGCTCGAGCACCTCGAGGATCAGAACGTCGACGCGTTCACCGAAGCGGTGAAGACCTACGACAGCATATCGCGCCTCGACCAGTGGTACACCAGCATGCTGGTGCGCATCAAGAAGCAGATCAACGACAACCCCGACCTGCGTTGAATGCGCCGCCGGGAGACGGGCCGCGCGCCCCGCGCCCCGGGCGCCGCCGCGCGCCGGCGCCCCCACGCGCCCCTCTAATCCGTAGCGCTTGCTGACCATTCGCCCGCCCCGCTGCATTCGTTCGCTCCCGGCCCGGGCCGCTCGTGTGGCGAGTTGAATTAAAATTATCCTAGCTAAAAGTTAAATCCGACAGCGCTCCCAAGTGGATTCGTCTTAACCGACTTAACGACAAGAAGGGTGGTCGCGATTCGACGCTCATTTCTCTATACGGCAGATAGCGCAAGAATTAAATAAAGACGGCACAGTTAATGTGTTACAAACTTGCATTGGATAATTCTTAATCTATCAACTTGCGTACGCGTCAATCCGTTCTCTGAAACATAAGCAGTTTAAAATCTTATCTATGATCCAGCAACTCATTTCGTAGCAACTTTTGTTTCTTTTTTTCTTTTATCTGTTTACATTTCAATTGTTCAAGAAGGTACCATATTCAAATTCTTATCTCTGGCGCTACTTCCGCTTATAATAGAGTTAGTGTGTACAATGGAATTGCGGGATGTTTGACTTAGGGACGGGCGTTCGAATTGCGGTTAGGAGGCGCCGGTCAAATTTCCATTTCAACTAATTAGAATATTCACGAAGCCTACTCATTAATCATTGAAATTAGGCGCGCACCTCTATGCGTTACAGGGGCGGCCATCTTGAGACCATAGACAACGAAATTGCGTTCTCTTTTCCCACTGTTGTAGATGTTTCGAAGCCATAATAATTTAGTTTTTTTTTAGGACTTAGTTATTGGGCGATACTAATGACATTATATTTTTTATATGACTTAGTGTTTTTTTTTTTTTAGTATTTTCCTTACAAAAGACAATGATGAGTCTCACTGGCCGGCTCTGTGCCGGATGGTAGATGTTTAGTATTCAATATTTAGGTAATTATAACGTTAGATGTTAAGCGGGCGGGAGTTTTTCTAATTATAAAAAAAAAAAGTCTTGTACGAAATGCACCACTATTCCTTATCGCTAAGTACACCAGGGGATTGACTGTCGGCTCTGTAGGAGCGATATTTCGATGCATATTTTATAAGCGAAAAATATCTAGAAAAAGAAAAAAAATATGAACCCGGTACCTCGCGAACCGGGTACGCCTCGTTACCAAAACAATACTCCGATGTTGCCTGACGTATAAATCATTAGTGTATAAAATTATATTCCACATTAATTGTACTCTAATGATGAAGATAAAACCTAATGTTACAGATTATATAAACGTAATTCGGCTTCGCAGATATCCAACTCGCGGTATAGTTTCTAGTTTCTTCATATCTTTTAATAATACGTCATCATCGTTACAAATATTCACCGATATCCAATTTCAATTTGAAGTCTGATCTGTTTTTTTTTTTATTCTCTTCATTTTGTATATAAAATATATATATATATATTTAACGCTACGCCGTCCGGCGGAACCGCGCTGACGCCTTGCGAAGTCTACGCCTTGAATGATAAACGTGTTGAGAACAATTAAGGCTGAGTGGGAGCACCGATGCGAGCTGAGGATGTGGCTAGTGGGCCACTACGAATCGTGTCCCGATATTGTAGAGAACCCGGCGGGAACGAACGAGTGGACCCGTCATTGAATGCAGCAAACAAGCAAGCAAACGAGCGAAAAAAAGATCTTAACTGCATCCGCGGACGGCGGTCTTAAGCAATGTAAAGAGTTAAGTGAACGTAATTATGACAATTGCTTATAAACGATCACACTTTAATTTGATCCATTTCTTTTTGTACGTCATCGAACGGATTCCCGTTTCCGGCCTAAGCACACAAGAGAAGTGGCTCACGCGTCGAAAGTATATATTTTTTACGTTATTGTAAATATTCCATGTTACGTTATTTGTAATCGTTTTTTTTTTTTTTTTAATAAATTTTATTTGTTTTTAATGTAATTTTTATTTGATTTATTTCTCTGCCATTACATTTGCCCTTTGTATCATTTGTCTGATCTTTTTTTTTTTTTTGTAATCAAAAATCATCGACGGAAGTTTGTGTTGGTGATTAGAAGAAATGTAGGTATTTTATGGATTTGTGATGAAGTCTTAATTATTTTAATGGAGAATAGATATTTGGTGGGCATGTGCCAATCAATTTCACGGTTCTAACCTCTCGAACCAGAACTTCGGGTAAAGAATCTTGAGGAGACCGTCGCGGCGCAAGAACTGCTTTCCAGGACATGTAGCATCGACTAACCCACGCTAAACTCAAGTATCGTATGAATAACCTAACAGTGAGAACGTTATGCAGACTTGTTTAACTGCTGTGCGGCGCAAAAGCGCTGTAAGGGTTAATATTTAAAATCGGGACGCAGCGCTTTTGCGCTGCGAGTTCCAGTGTTTATCTGATGCTCTGTGGGAGTCTACGTAATCTTACGGTATCGAAAAGGAGCGGATGAATAATTAAAATAGCGTGTCAACACCACCATTGTCAAACAAAAAAAAAATTGCGTTTGATAAACTACCGGGACGTAACTTACGACAACGTGTGGTGTGTAGCAGCAGGGAGTGTGAGACCGCAATTTTCACGCATTCTTGTAACAATTCCATAGCAGTCAAACGGTTAAGTTAAAATGTTAAGGGTTCATTCTAATAGCCGCAGGGGATTCCCCTACTATCTCTTGTTCTAGAATTAGCACAACACGTTTCTCATTAATGAGCTCGCATCGCTACAGAGAGGTTTGACGTCGAAAGCTAGTTTTGCCGGGAATATCATACCTACAAGTAGGTGCCCTAAAGATTTAAAAAAAAATCGCGTAATGTAACACAATAGAAAAATACACTCGTTAATTTCAGTTAGTCTTTCTCCTTAAGTGTTATGAAGAAGTGTTTTACAATTATAATTTAAGAGTTAAATCTGTAGCTACTCGTGAATAAATATAAACATTTATTTTTAATGCTGAAATGTTATGTTTTAGTATTCTAGTGATTAAATCGGTTAGTCCTTTGTAATAGGGTTTCGAACTTTCAATATGTTATATTTCTAACTACCTACCCGTTGATATATATATATATCTATGTATATATTTATTTTGCAGAACTTAATTATTAAATAAAGCATGAATTAATTAGCTAATTTCCGTTTAGTTTAATCGCAAATACTACGACCGAAACACAATTTCAACGCGTTTCGCTGCACGTGGCGCCTTCGGAAGTCCGCGCTCGACGGCCCGACACGTACTGCTGGGTTTCAACTAAATTAATTCACGTTTTATTTAATAAGTATGTTTTGTTATTCGTAACCGAGAAATCGGGTGAATGTATTGTGTACTAAAGTTAAGTTGATGCATTGTTTAACGGTTTAACTTAGCAATGTCAAATTAATATTACCGACAGTTGTAATGACTTATTTATGTGGAAAATAAAACGTATATGATTCAATTGTGTACCTTTATTCATAATTAGCTACAAACCAACCGCTTACTGTAGTGTAAGGCCGTGTCAAACATTTGTTACGAGTTACCGACAGCTGTGGCAACATGATTTTAACCCTTTAATTGTTAGGGATGCGTCCAGCAGCAAGAAATCGCTGTTTTGGGTCGTGTGCGGCTATTCAGCGAAAACGTAAATGTAGTGTTTTGTCACTTGCCTATCCAAAAAAAAAAAAGCTAAAAATATTTATGTCATTACGCTCTCGACGCTTGCTTTGTTAGATTTTTTTAGCAATTAAAGGGTTAATATAAGGAAATAGAACCGACGATAGAGGAGAATGTGGCAAAATTTAAGGAGTCCATTTTTTGTTTTATTTTACTGTATGTATTTTGAAGATATATTTTGTTCAAACAAAAAAAAACCAATAACTTACCAACCACTAAAATGCGTTTCCTATTTTACCACAGCTAGGGTAGAATTTATTTTGTGTTTATGTGAGATCACGTTCGATAATAATACAAGATAATCTGAAGACTCAGTCGTGAGCTTTGCGTGGTTAAACATGAAAAAGGTACAAAATGTTAGCAGAAAAATGGGAGAACCTTTTTTTTACCAATTGTAAATTATGTTAATTAGCCCTGAAGAATACGTACTTTTTTATCGTTTATGGACTGACTCCTGTTATGGCGGCAGATTGACATTGTGGACGACAACTAGCCAGGCCGGTACGAAAAACCGTACCGCCATACAGACTCCATTACTGTATCGTACCCAGTACCTCCGGGTTGCAAGCAAGTAAACCACCGCGGAGGCAGTTGTTCAGCGGCCACGAGCTCGCTACGCTTCTGGTAACACAACGACCCTAGTCTAAAGTAACAGCTTGCTATCAAGCCGCTAATAAATTCGTCTCTTACTGTAGTACTATAAAATTTTATTGCGCAGTCAAAACCAACACTCGAAGCATCTCTCGAGAGGAATAAAAGCCGTTATCAGCGAGCCTCATCAAGTACATGCTTTCTATACATTGATAACAAGTCATCGGTTGTAGGACCCATATGTTATTGCAATGTTTAAAAATCAATGATTAAACATTGACGATTACGTGAAATTTTGAATTTTCGAAAACCTCATCTAACATACTATTAAATCGACTAAATCATTTGTAAATGGGAACGAATTGTAGAGATATTTATGTAAATAATAACTTATATTTTATTTTACAATAAATGTAGGTTATTGTATTTCTTGTCCGTTTTCATGTGCATATTCTGATGTCTCTCGTACGCTAGCCTGTCGGAAGTGTCCGGGTCTAAAGATAACTTCATATTTCTTCCGGTTCCGTAGTCTTGGATTGCGCTTTCCTCTGTGATTTTGGTGTAGATCGTTTTAAGTAAATTCGTAATTTGCTCCCCCAATTCCAGGTTGCCTTGTATTTTCACCGTGACACCAGACGTACCCGTTAAGACTGGAACGATTTCAAAATTGAATGAATATATGATTTTTAATCTTACGCGTGTACGGGGGGCGAACGTTAACAAAGAACGTGGGAAGATAATCTAAAGTAGAAATCGATTCTTTTGTTCAGCGTTTAACACGGGCGTGTTGTCGCTTTTGTTCCCGCCATCTTGTTGAGCCGATGACGCACGGTGACACGTGGAAATTTTTCCTTGTTAAATCTAAATATATAGTCAAGGACTTAACTGTAGATTGGGAACGGCAGGGAATTAGCAACCGTACTAGTAATGTATATAGCATTTATACATAGCCACCACGCCACCTCTGGGCGTGCTAATTTTTTTATTTAACATTAACACTAGATTTACAAGATTCGTCGATTTGACGGTAGAACGTTCGATTAAATGTCGTGTATGCTAAAATTCATTCAACTTGTTTTATTTCTTTTTGTTTCTGGCAACACTGTTTTACACTTTTGTTGAACGTGAAATGTGTAATACAATAATACACAAAATTATCATGGACTCCCTAAAGAAAAACCATGAAAAAATATTCGTAGCTTTAAGATTAATCCACCCCCAGTAAGTGTACTAATTTTTGAGTCCATCAACTCGGAGAAAAAGTTTCTTTGAAATTTTAACCCGCCGCCTCCTCGTATGGACGGAATTAAAAAAAAAAACAACTTTTCTTAGCTGACATATACACATCAGAAAGAACAAACCGTTAAAATTTCATGTCTCCAGGACCAAAGTTTTAGGCTGTGCTTTGATATATGGATAAAGAATATGTGTAGATATAGTTATGCCGTTATATGTTTATTTATTCACCGTTTGATTTCCGCGGCTTTGTTCGCGTCGGTAGTGTAAGAACATAAGACTGAATGTATTAACCAGCAGCCATGATCAGATATACCATCTGTAAAAAGTATTCTAAATATTTACACTTTGAAGTCCTCATGTTTCAGCAAAACTTTTATGAATGTTTGGATATCAAATAATGTAGACTCTAAGTATAATAAAAAAAAACCTTTAAACGCTTAAGTTCTATTATATATAACAGAAACGAATGGAACATAAAACGTTGTTTTCGTAGGTTTTAGGACCATAGAGACGGCGAAGGATTTCTTCAACTGTTACTTTTCACTAATAGAAAAGGACACCACTGTGGAGTGGCCAGACATCGAAGTGTTAACTTAACCCTCCACTAATGTAGGTAAGGAAAGAATTTCTTTATTAAATAAACTCGCATCGGAAGCGATAGGTGTCCGCCGATGTATTGTAATAACTTTTAAACATTTAAAACGTTTCGAATTAACTTCTTATTGTTCAGTTGCACAAGTCCGAGTCACAGTGAACGTTCAAGATACTGGCCGGTGTTGTAATTAACACCGCGACATTCATTTTTACCTTTTACTTGACGTATGACAAAATTACAATTGATAAAATTTAACACAAGATTTACCGACAAATATCGACGGTCTTCTTTACGATCCTGTACTGATTTTGTGCGTATTGTATTCTTACTTTTCCAATGAAATTAACAGAACAATGATCAAACGAATATTAGTATACGAAACATTTTATCTGGTGTTGTTCTGTCAAAATGACGGGTCTAGTGCGTGTAACGTTAATTAAATAAAAAAAAAATTAAACGAAAGAACGGTCTGCTTGCTTTCAAATACGATAAGTGGTCAAATGCTGTACTAACTAAATTAAAGTTGTCCATACTGTTATGCGTTCGAAGTTTTCTATTTATTTTTATAGTGCGTCTGGTAACATTGTTTCATACCTTTCATTGTCAGACAGGAGAAATGCACAAAATTATTACACACACGAAAGTAAAACCGTGCAAAATCTAGTGTTAATATTGTTTTTCTAATCTTTTCACGATATGTACGTGTGTTCGGGAGTTTCGTCACATTTCACCTCATCGATATACTCAGCTTAGATAAGAAAATAATAATACTCACGAAACAAAACTAGAGTGCAATACATGAGGCATCCCGTGTCGAAGCGGTCGCATAACATGATGAACGCTCCAAAGCGGCGTTAGAAGCCTTTTACATTTACATTCGGGATTTCAATGCGTTTTTAACGGTTTACCGATAACAAATAATGGGTTATGCACTTAAATAACAGCAAAATCTCTCCGCGTGTTTAATTAGCTCTTAGCGAGTTGTATAATTGTTTACATACCAAAGAATACATCGTCGATTGATGACGGAAACTGTTGAGAAGAATACAAAGTTGGAACAGAAAGTATTTCACGTATCTACGGATGATTTATTTTTATCTTTTATAATATTAAAAAAAAAGTAAATAAATTCAAATCTAAGTATGGGTAAAATGTAATAAGGTTGCGTTAATCTCGCTTCGGCGATGTAAAGCGTTCTCGATGATTCTAAATAATTGAATCAAGGAAAACGCTGTTTCAAAAGAAGTGAACAAGTAAATAATCCAATTATATACATACTTTCTCACCTTCCGCGTTAAATTTTTCTTATTTAAATATTTATGGTACCAAATTCGACGTACCAGCGGACCACCGAGCTGTGCGTGCTCATTTATATATAAAGAAAAATTAAAATGACGTTAAAGAAATTACCTTCGAATTGAAAAGCGTCTTATGCAAAAGTTAGTGTTGTAGTGCCTATACTGTAGACCTATTACTGTGTCTAGAGACTAATAATGAAACTTTGTCATTTTTTTTTATTTATGGTTATGGGTTAACACTCGGCCTCGATTTCACCTGATGTTAAGTGACAATGAGGCTGTAGATGACGAAGCCTAGGATACATCTGCCTCTCACATATACGACTGCCGGAACACAGCAGTACCGTTATGGCGGCAAATTGCCATTAAGGGTGCTAGCTAGCCAGGCGGGTTTGAAAGCTTACCACCATCCAGACTCCACCGCTCCTGCGGCCTGGGGTATCGAACCCGGTACCTCCGAATTACAAGGCAAGAGCGAAAACCACTGCGCAATGGAGGCAGTCCAATGACTCAACGATTGTTACAGAATAAATTATAACGTGATAACAAACGTAATTTCAAATAGATGTGAGAATAAGACCAACAAGATGAGTGGGGAGGTGACATATACATACATAACCTAAAAATATAGTGACGCTATATTTTATATGAAAAGGCAAGGAAAGCATTCATCTGCGGAAAATTGGAAAATCAGCACTTACACGAGCTGCGGAAGACGCGGGCCGAGATGCGGTGCGGCGGTTGGAAAGTGACGTTATACAGGGTTACCAGTAATCCTAGTCCTAGGGTACCAGTAACCCTGCATAATAAGCGTTTGTCTCATGCACCGGAGAACAGACAGAGATGAATATGGCCGTATGCCAAGTGGATAGAGTCGAAAACGTATCGGATTCAAATACCTGAAAAAGAAAACGTGGCCGCCCGCTGTTACTTTTTGCCAGTGACAGCGGCGGCCAAGGAACCAACAAATGTGGTTTCATT
>DWQX01006413.1:0-11380 GCA_018245475.1 Pharmacophagus antenor | reverse complement strand
TAGATCGATAATTACGTTAGCTGCGGAACGACTGTAGTTGAACCGTTTCAATTAAGGTCCACTATCCATGGCCTGTTTCTGGCCAATTATTGAATGATGAGGTGGTATCAAACTCATTTTGAACGTGTCCCTTAGCCGCAGGGAATACAAGTCTTCCAGACGCAATTTCCACACCGTCACAGCTAATGTACAGGCAGGGATGAGAGAGGTGTTTCTGTATTGTAGTTTTTTTAAAAAGATTATAGGCTAACACTTGGCCTCGATTTCACTTGATGTGGAAGTGTGTGCGATCAGAATATTTTAGACTCCCACATGTATGACTGCCGGAACGTAGCAATGCTGTTATGGCGGCAGATTGACATTGAGGCTGGTAGCTAGCCAGGCGGGTTTTAAAAACCCTTTCACTCAGACTCAACTACTCCTGTAGCTCGGAAATCGAACCCGGGACCTCCGCGTTACAAGGCAAGCGGGTAAACCACTGCGCCACGGAGGCGGTCAAATACGCATATGCCTTTATGGAACCTTAATAGGCGTTAAATTGTAAGTGACATAGATCACTGTTACTAACTCGAATGTAGGTCAATGAATCATTTACAATCAAGTTAATCTTGCTTGAGTAACTGCCAATCATATGACCCATTGCGCCCGTCTACTAATGTGTATACAATCACACGAAAATTTCGGACAAGTCCTAATAAGAAAAATATGTATTCCCGGGCTACAGATTTAATAGTCTGGCTCGCTACCACTCTCAATATCGATTTGCCTCTATAGCATCTCCTTTTTCTGCAGACACATATGTGAGAGCGAGAAGTGTCTTTTCTGGGCGAACACTTCTTCTACGGTCTCATTGTGTTAAGTTAGAGACAGTGTAAAGTTAGACACTCTTTTTAAGGTTCCGTAACCAATGGCTGACAATCGGAACTAGTTACTACTACTCCACCATCCGTCTGTCTGTTCGTCTATCAGCGGGCTTTATCTCATGAACCGTGATAGATACATAATTTTCAACGATTGCGTATATCTATTGTCACTACAGCGACAAATAATAAAAAAAAATAATAACATAACAAAAAAAATAATTGTAACAAAATAAATTCTTTACCTAAATCAGTTCCATGTATTCAGTGTCAATAGATTTTTTCGATCTTTCAATACGTAAGAGGTTATTATTTGTTAATAGCTTTTATAACATTTTGCCTTCCTTGTCTATAAGCTCTGTTTATACTGTACGGAACCTTACGCATTGCGAATTCGACTTACACTTGGCTATTTATTTTATTATTATTAATGTTAAATTTCCCATGGAGGAGGCGTTGAAAGTAGTTAACATTACATATTTATTCAGCAACAAGACTACAAATGTATGATGGTATTGTGAAAACAAATCATGACCTCACACTATCACATGTAGGGTGTATCAAATATTGGGACTATCCGGTTGAACTTGTGCATGTTTGTCGATTTTCTTTATGAATAACATGTAACAATAATGATAAACTCTTAAGGAGTATTCTGAAGAATTTATTTAAATTGCATTCTACGATGTGAGAAGGCTCGACGAATTTATAATTGTCGACATATATTATATATTGCGAAATATAGAAATGTATACAAAATTTTCAATGAAGCAAAATTATTATATATTTGTATTTCTCCTCTCTTTAGTCGGCTGAATAAAAGTAAAAAAATTCTTTATCCATAAAAAGTTAAAATCATGGTCACGAATTGATTATGTACTTTCGTAATTTATTCGATAAAACCCATCAATATGCAGCTGCCAGAGACAGAGTGAGGTCGAAATAGTGTTATGGAACCTTTCTATAATTAAAAAAAAAATTATTGAAGTGCCATCTGTTGAGGATTTAACAGTTTACTGATGTACACAATTTTTGTAACGTGTAGAGAAGTTATATAATTATACAATAGGGATTAGACATATATTTGTCGAAATGTATATACTTTTTAAACAAACGTATTTCTGAGACTGTATACGGTTGTTGTATTGCTTCATACACTTATTGCGTTTGTTCACTCTCTTTAGTTAATACATAAATAAATTTGTAATTAAAAATCAATAAATAATAAAATATGTCTAGCAGGGAAAATGTTTTATAACAAATAGGAAATTTATGCCGGACTTTTATCGTCTAAAACAGTGTTTCCCAAGGTGGGGCGTGGGACCCACAAGGGGGCAATTCCGTAATTTAGGGGGACAATCAGCGACTTTTTTAAAACAATTTTGCTGATAATATTCATTGCATTTTTTATTTGTTTTTGGGGGGCATCGGGTAAAAATTGCTAGGGTCGAGGGGACGAAGTGAGACATGGGTCCATATAGATCAGAGATGCTGGTCTAAAGATTCATAATCCTTCATTAGTTAGAGGCAGGAACACCTTCGCAAATTTGTATAATAATTATTTTTTTAAGTTACGTCAAACGTCAATCAGAACGCGTTGAAGTCTTTTACACGGTTACTTAAGAGTAACAAATAAAAAATTAAAAAATGAGGGGAAAATATAAGCGCATGGTGTAATTTATCCGACACTAGGTCATTCGGTCTATAATCAAGAGGCTCGCTTCCATCCGCCATTTAACCAACGGTGCGTTGCAAATTGCTTTCATTATGGTCATTGCTTAGATCTTTATCTGGTAAAAGATAAAAAGCGTTGGTACGTAAACTAAACAATTTCTCAGTTTCTATTTATCATAGGATTGATCTCTTTTTCGGAATAAGTCATTTAAAAATTTAGTTTAAAAAAAGATAATGAATAAGAAATAATAAATAAAAAAGAAAATAAAGAAAATGAATAAAATAAGTATTTATTGGTATAACAATATAGTTAATAATAGTTCAAAATAACAATTTAATAATTAATGAGGTCAATCCTGAAAATATTGTGTTTGAAAACTTAATGTCATTTAATGTCTCTACAACAGTGTTTCCCGAGGTGATGTGTAGGACCCGCAGGGGGCATTTTATAAGAAAATGTACAAAGACAAATATCATTCATTCACACTGTAATCGCGCCTTTGTTCTATTTAATTTTAAGATAGTATCGTTTAATGTACGTTTTCTTCCTTAGTTTATTAAAAAAAAAACTTAGTTTTAATCACATATCTAATTTAATAATATACATATAGTTACGTACATTTCTCACGAAATTCGTAGGGCAGACGGTTTCTTGGCTCGACGTCTCGAAGCTGCACCTCAGATATCTCCAATTAAATCCACTTTCCACGCTGACCTTGCATCGTTGGGTGAAAGTATCCACGTCTATGATTCCACACGGAATCGCAAACTTAGTGGAAATGTGCATGAAATGATCTTGTTTAAACATACGACGTAAAGGCGTTAATATATAAATGGAGGAAACATATTATCTCTTGGTATATTTGTTGATTGGTATGCGCTGGATACATACATATCGCTGGTTTTCTATAATGACATTACGAAAATTACAGTTTCACGGTAGGCTCTCATCAGTTAAATATCGCTTTGCTCCTTTGATATGTATAAACAAAAAAATCGAACATCATCTGTAAGCATATACATTTATTTGTTATTTCATTGATCAAAACGCGGTGTCACTTAAAAATCAATTGGTATAAAATTCGAAAAACATCAAAGGCTCAACGACAAACCGAAATGTGTTGTTATTTTCAAAATCCGACGATATAGTTAGTTAGCTTAATAAAATGGAATCTGTCCAACAATTGAATAAGTCCAAAACACTGCTGGATTCGGTGAAGTTTTCGCTGTTAGTCTTTTTGACGACTATTACAGCTTCATCGAAACTGGCCCACGGATCCGGCGATTCGTGAGCTCTGGTCCAAAACACAGGAACACTTTCTAACTTAAGCTTTATATCTAGTAATTTTATCACGCGGCCAAATAAGAAGTCAGAATTTGATGATGGTGTTTTTTTTTAAACCGCCTGGTCCGCTAACACCGTCAATCTGTCGCCATAACAGCATTACTATGTTCCAGCACACATACATATGAGAGGCAGATTATATTATTATATTATTACATTACCTACTACCTCATTATAAGTTAAAACCAAGTGAAAGGTCAAGTATTAGCAAGTTGTCAATAAAAGAATTAAAACTTTTAAGTTGTAATAGCATGTTACAATTTATTATGCATTATTTATTCCATACATGTTACGCAGTCCGCAATTTTGTTTGCGACATACTATCGCTACCGAGTGTTGAGGATAACTGTCGAATGTTAAATAACAGATGTAATTACTGGTAATTGTAATAAGCGTTACCATTTATGTTTGTGGCAAACCTCCGTTGCCGAACACCGTCTGTAGCTTTATAATTACCGCCAAACAGTGGTAACAAAAAAAAAATAATAAAAATTGTCGTTACCACTATTATTATTTTTTCTTTCATTTTTGTTTATTTTAAATACAACAAGTAAAAGGGGTAGTATCTCCTAAGTTACAGGAATTTCTAGTTCAGGAGTTAAGACGTCACTGTTTTGTACCTTAAATGTTTGTGGTCAATAAACAAATTTGTTTTATATGAATTAGACGGACAGAGAGAGACTTATTAAATTTTATTATTCACTTGAAATTACGACAAGATCACAGTTCCGTAATTATGGTTATAATCGTAGGGTTCCGTAATGATAAAATACTTCGTTGAACACTTGAAGTCTCTTCTTAAAATTACTAATTTAAGCATAAGTATATTTTATGAACTACTTAGTTACATTTATAACTTTTCAACAAGGACTAGTAAGAACAATTCATTGTTCAGTTGTAGTATGATAATTTCTTTGCCTAATACAAAAATAATAGGTTATGAAAATAATAGATATTACTGCAATTCGGTTATAATTATATTGGTAAGACCTTGAGCAAATGATCCTTGACACAAAATGGAGGAGCGAAACAAAATGGCGAGACGAAAATAAATTGCGCGAACATGATGACACTCCGGCTCGCCCTAGAGCGGGAAATATTTAAATAAATATTGCACGCTTAATTCGAAACCGTTGCTAATTCTAAGTTATAATAAAACTTGTGGAATTTATCTGTTTCATTTACACCAGAGAATCATGTTTTCCGATGAGAAAAATTTCACGGTAGAAGAGAAATGTAAAATCCGTCAAAATGACAGGGTCTATGCTTACAGCTCTCAGGAGACTTCGGAGAAGGTTACGAAAGTGGAAAGAGGTCATCATCCGGCATCAGTCATTGTTTGGTGGAGCGTGTCCTTCGAAGGGGTCATTGAGCTCCATTTTGGCCAAAATGGTGTGAAAACGAAGACGGCCAACTACCAGAGTGACATTTTGGTGCCTGTTGTGAAGCCACTCGCTCAAACAATGTTTCCCAATGTGCATTGGATCTTTCAACAAGACTCGACCCCAGCACATAAAGCAGGAACCACTCAATAGTGGCTAAATGACAATTTTCCGGGTTTTATTGCGTATGAAGATTGGCCCTCGTTAAATACAGACCTCAACTCGACTGTGGTTTTTGTTGCGTTTTTGTATTTCTTTTTTTTTACATTGTGTGTTCATGTATATGAAATAAATAAAAAAAAACCTTCTGGATTACCGACTAAGGACAGTTTTAAAGGAGAAGTCCTGCTCGAAACCTCACCGCAATATGGAGTTGTTGAAACGTAACTTGATGGTAGCAGCGGGTTCGATACCTCTGGAAACGGTGCGTGCATCGATAGAAGAGGAGTCGGATCGATTGAAGATGTATATGAAGGCAAAAGGGGGTCATTTTGAGTAAATTTCTTATTCGTTCCTTTAAATTGTCAATCAAACTGTATTGTGTTTCATTGCTTTTTGTTAATTTATTTTTGAGATAGACATGTTTTAGGTAGGCACAGAATATATGGCAAGACTAGGTACAACCGAAAAAGTTTAAATTATAATATCAATACCAATTGCATTGGTTTTATATAGTGGTGGTAACTTGGTAAAAATTTTCTCGGCGCAACTATTCATGTCCATTTGCCTAACAGCACATTTACACCTAAAATTCTTTTTCAACCGCCATAACCTTCCCCAATTAAATCACGTATTACAGGTATTACACAAAAGTAAAATTACACTGAATGTAAACAACAAATTTAAAGTGGAGTAGAAAGGACCGATGTTTTCGATTGAAGCTGAAAATGGCGTAATGCGGTGACCGAATTTACGTATAACAAATAGCGCTTTTTGTAGCAACGATGACAGATTATTAAGTAATGAATCGAATGTAAGAAATCCGTGGTTGTTTGTCAAAAGTATCAATTGATGGGTGACGAAACAGAAACGAAGTTAATCTTATTTTGTCAATCAACTTTTTGCGAACAGTTTTTCAATCGAAAATATCGGTGACAGGACGGTTATAAACAGATTTGTATTGTTACCTTTTTAGATGTATAATTATAATACTCACTAAATATACTTAAATATTGAATTGAATGGGTCAAAATCTCACCGTAGACGATTTTTGTTATATGGCAATAAATTTTCAATACTTCAATTCAATTTTTATTTACACCACGCTACTCAAATAAACTTCGCTACTGTGTTCAAGGTACGGATAATTCTGTGTGCGTGTGCGCGTGCGTGTTAGTTTTATTCTGGCTTTTGAAATGTTAAGCCAATAATACAATAAATACTTCAATGGTTAATTAGTAACGTAATAACATTATCGTGTGGTAGACTGCTGGCAGCTTTTGTTTTTTAAATACATACAACGTTAATGTAAAGACTATAATAACAATCTATTGCTATTATCGTGTAAACTTATTTAAAGGAAAAATTATTAACGCTAAAAAGAAATGAAAATTAAACGAGAAAAACGTACTTTTATAATTTAGCTTTTTATGAAATTGTTAAATATTTTTATGTTACTATACAGATAATTCTCTTCCCATTAGATTAGGTAATAAAATTAAATTTGATTACATGTTTAATCTTCGCCGTGTAACGAATTCCCGCTCGTTTGTCAACACAAAATGGCGGAACTGCAATTAGTTCACGCCCGTATTGTGACGACATACGGCTGTACTTTTCCTTTCACGTAAACAATTTTACGCTTAACGATAAGTTTCGCTAAACTTAATTACATGGAAAATTTAAAAAATATATATATTTTTATTTTAATGTTATTGACATAAACAAATTGAATGTAGAAATTTGAGAGAACGATAATCCGATATTTTTCACCATTTCACATTTTAAGAAAACATTACGTAAAATATTTGTTACTACAATAAAAATGTTGACGTTTCTCGTTATATAGTTTTTACATATAACATTTTGAGTTATAAAAAGGATAAAGAGGTCCTTTAAATGGGGACAGAACAAAATATAAAGATGATAAGTTCATCGACAAAAGTCAAAATGGATCGTGTTCACAGATGAATAGTAAATTGTAAACCAAATCGAATGCAATTTCCTTATATATTTTATTGTTCATTTATTACACAACTCCAAATGTTAATATTTTTAAAGTATTTTTCCTTCCTTCAATCAATTCCCGTACCACATATTCCAGTAACCTATTGACTCTTTTAAAAGTGCCCGTAAAAGGACTGTTGAATAACAGCTAAATTAAATTGCTCTGAAATGCTCTGTGACCGTAACCACAGACTGCGGAAGGTAAATGCTATGAAGTAGTTCAAGTGTGATGGCACCTTTGTAAAGGTGATGATACATTACGCTTATAACATGTAATGACCCGCTAATAGCCGTTCATCATCTAGTTTGTAAGCTTCTTGTTAATCTTTTCATTTTTACAATTTTATATTACATTCGATATTTTTTTTCACTAAGGAAGAGATGGCTCCAGCGAGTTTAACATAAATTAAAGCCTAGATATATTATTTCGTCACCAAAAATATTTCATACATCAATTTTAATCTACACTCAATGTGGATAAGATAGAAACTCTTTAGTAATCAATAAATATAAAAATTAAAAAAAAATCGTTTTAGAATCACTGAAATTCGATATACCAATATTTTAGTTACGTCTTGGTATCATTCGTCAATTAACATTTATTTCAATAAAAATATTCATTAAAAAGTTTACAAACATTTTTAAAGTAGCATCGCATTAGTAGATGTGAACCATTACAATACTCAAACTATTACCGGATTTAGAACGAGAAAGAAAAAAAAAGAATATTAGAGAGTGTTTCCGCGATTGCAGTTGCATTAACAGATTATTATTTCCCGCCATTTTGTTATCAAACGCTTGCTAGTGTATTTATTTTTAATTAATTCGATGTATATATATAAACTTTTACGTTTGCCAAATTCTGCCTTCCACCGCGTAATTTACTTCGACTTGTAAAATGATTGTGAGGTTGAGAGTTCGTGTATTAAAAAAAATTACACTCCATTTAATTTGCACATAGACTTATAGTTCTATTCTTTCCACTCCACCATGGCCGTGCTTGCAGTTTGCCCGCCCATTGTGTTCACGCCACGTTAGCGTTTCAAAACGAAGATCTCTCGCTTGATTAATGATTTTACCATGAGATTTCCACCGAATCTTGATGTTGCCAGCTTGCAAAAGGGAGTATTGCATTATTACTGTTGCAATGCTTCACACTTTGATGAGCGCGTGCTCAATTGATTTTCTTTAATTAAATTAGGATCACAGACGGGCACCACTCTAGCATATTAATATGTTTTGGTGTCTTAATCCAATCAATCCTTAGGTGAGGATTAAAAAACACGAATGCATGGTCAAGCTTAATTATTTCAATGGTGTTTTGTATTCCTTTACGATTGGTATAAAATTACTGGTTATTGGTATTAAACAAAGGATTTTTTATTTGAATTATTAATATGAAACGGGTTTCTCTATTTTAATTCAGGTTTCTACTACGTTTTTAGTCAAAATCCGCTTTATTTTTATTTGATGAAAGTTCATTTATTACATCTCTTCAATATATCTAATAATGGATGTTCATTTCATAAGAATTAAATTAAATTATCAACCAGAAATTTATTAAATATAAAACAGTATATCTCGTCTATTTTCATATGTAAGCAAGTTAACACAAAATGCATCATCCAGCAGGTTATAATAAAATAAATAAATTTCAATATACCCATTTAGTAATACATAGGTGAAGAGAACTAAAGTCTTTGCACAACGTAACTGTTAATGTATCAAAGCATATATTTCTTAATGTAGTATATTAACAATTACTCTATAAATATCATAAAATTTTGTTGTATAATTAAAAGATGTATTGGCAGTTATGCAGACGTCAAATAGAATTTATAATTTGATAGCAATTAAAATAAAATTATTTATACTACTTTATGATAATTTCTCACTTTTGCACATTATAAATTTCGAAAATCTTGTAACCTCATGAAAAATATATCACAACACGCATTAAGCGTTTAATAAAATTTTATTTGTCAAAATTTATTACCGAAACATCAAAAGTAGTTTGAAGTTCAGAGAGCAATATCTGCCGCGTTTAAGCAACATTCTATTAACATCTCACAATTACATTTTGTGTTTTAAACTTATACCAGTTCTTCGGAATCCTTTCGAAACTTCGAGTAGGGGCGATCGGAGTAGGGGTGGTAAAACGAAGCGCCGTTCACTAAACGATCTACAAGCGTGGAGACTGTCGTCGTGTGAGGCCACTGCCCCCATAAAGAAAAAAAAATAATCTGTCATCTTTTCGCGCTCAAAAATTATTGACAGCCGTCAGTTGCACATTTTGTCGGATATTTTTTTAAATTCACAAACCGAAATTTAGTGAGGTGCTAGTGCAAGGATTGAGGATTAGTGAGCGCGGGACGGTAGTGAGACGGTGTTGTGTGTGATGGTACTCTGCCGCTCTATCTCTCGAGAGTGAAGCATGAGGGGCAGCATTTTTAATTTTCTGCTGTTGGCGCACGTCGCCTATGCGATTACAGGACCTAGGGTAAGCTAAATTAAGCTTGAATAAGCAAAAAAAAGAAATATTTAAATTAATGCACATTTTTATTCACTTTGTTTTATAACTTTATCGGACAACTAATAGTGCTATTTATATTAAATGTATTTTTATGAAGGATCAATTGAATTTCCTTTAAATATCATGATTATTTTTTTATCAATTAATCAATGCTTTTGCATGTGAATTGTTCATTTTTTATTTAAAATATTTTCTTTTGCCAAAAAAACAAAAAAGATTGTGTCAGCAGATAGAAAGCAAATACTGGCCACTAAGTCATGCAAGATAATGGCCGTCACGATTTTTCTCGGGAAACCATCCGTTGAGCACGCATATATTCTGTCAACGGAATAGGCAGTTAAGTGGTGGAAATCTATCACTTAATTAACGCAATTTAATACTATTCAACTCTTGAGGTCTATAACCCGAGAAAATAATAAACATTTGATGATTTATAACTAATTTTAATTTGATATTGACACTGAAATATTTAACACGTAAGTAAATTAAAATATTTATGAAAGTATATTTAAATATTAATTTATTAATTTTTTAATTCCATTGTCTTTATAATTAAACGGGTAATATTTCTACCATTTCCGGTAAGTTAGTTTTTAAAATGTAGTTAATACTTTTTTTATACACAATATGCTAGTGATGTGCCGTAAAATAATGCATATTGCGCATGTCATCATAAGACGTAATTTCCTATTAAACTCACTTTATATTCAAACTGTCAATTGGAACAAAAAATCGCTTTTTATATTATAGACAATTAAATAAAATTCAGGTTTTTGGTTAAATTCAAAATAATGGAGAGTTATTTTGTAATCTCAGCTTATATTCGGCTATATAGAAGCCAGGATAAATCGAGATTTTTCATTTGAAATCATATTTTTAATTTTTATAATATTATAGGGCGGACTGTGATAAGAGGCGTACCTATAGGGCAAGCCCAAATATTTATATACATATCTAATTGATATAAGGTGCTGAAAATAATGTGATTTTTTCTTTTACCTCTATCGTACAAAGCTTCAATTACGATTTATTAATATTAATCTACATCATAGTTTTATGTAGAAAGCCATGTTTGTAGACTTTGTGTGTACCGCTTATGTCTGTGTTTGGTGTTTATATATAAGATACATTTATAGTAAAGAGACCATGCGTGTGAATATGATGAATTAACACATTAACAAATCGCTATATATACTAAGCCTAATTTTAACAAAACTCAATTATTACACACAGAGAACCGTGTGTGAACTCTTTTAAGTAACGGAGACATCTTTATAAGTGGAATGAAAACTATTGCATCACAGCCGCACCTCCGGGGAAAGTTGAAAAGTTTGTAAACTCTTGAGAACGTGGTTAATAAAACGTGTCTAACGTCACACTGATTTTGAAATAACCGGAAGTGTTGAAATAAATATTGTAT
>DWQX01006412.1:0-11381 GCA_018245475.1 Pharmacophagus antenor | reverse complement strand
CCCCGGGCCAACTCCCCCGCCGCCCCCCCCGCCCCCGGCGCCGGGCCCCCCCCCCCCCCCCCGGCCCCGGGGGGGGGGGGGTTACGGTGCAGCAATGCATTTTCCCCGCGCAAACAAAAAAAAAAAAGGTGTTTGTTTAAATGATACTGATTTATTTTTACTATCAGTATAATTTTAATTGTTGTTTTAATTTAAAAAAAATGTTATAATATTTTCGTGTGAAAAACTTGTATATCCAAATTAGGCTGCCGGGTAACACCACATTCAGCCACCCACCACTGTACAATTACATTATTATTAATTTATCATATGTTATCATTTATCAGATCGCGAGCGAATTGAACGCTGCGATATTGAAAATGGAGAATCAAGAGTACACGAACCCGAAGCTGTGCAGTCTGCTGCGGATGATACTGTGGTCCCAGAGCGAGCTCGACAAGCACAACGTCAAATATCCAAAGATGACCGACCTAGCCAACGCCACTATAGAGCAGCCAAAGTGAATCAACCGGTAGTACATTAGTAAATAAATTATATTAATAGGGAGTGTTTTAATGACTTTTGTGTTTCTATAGACATTAACGGTGACCACCAAGAATATGCCGACGGTAATTGTGGCGTAACATTTAAATGTACGTTGTGTTTTGTTTATAGATGTATCTTAATTAATTGTTAATAGAAACGAATGAGGTATAATTTAATTACAACAAATCATCAATTTTGTAGGGGCTAGAAAATATTACAATTTTACAAATATTACGGAATGGCAATGCTGCAACATAAATCATTGCGGCATAATGGGAGATTTCAATAGCTAGATGAATTAAAGTACATCTTCTTTGGGTACAAATACTCGTTGACTTCTTATACTCTTGGGGAAATGATAAAGGCAATACAAAATAATGCATGTATACAACTGTACAATACACAGCATAAAGTGTGCAATAATAAAATAATATGTATGTATCCATGTTTTATCCAATTGTAACCTTTGATTTAAATATGTAATTGTTTTTAATTAGCATTTAATAGGACTTAATAGATCTGGTAATTTTATACACCTGCCTTGTTGAAGCTAAAATTGTTTTATAAATTCTATTTTAATGGAAGGGCGGTTTTTATTTGATTACATGAGTCATGGAAATATCTGTAAACTGTCCATAAATCATTTGAGATGACTACCCACGCACAATAAATATTAAGCCCCCCCCCTCCCTTCCCCCCAAACTGTTTTTGCATGTGAATCATACAAATATTGGATTTTATTATTTTTATTCTATTTTACAATGGATATCCTTTTATTCTAATTATATTGTTTACATAATAGCCATGATTAAACTGTTTTATTTAATGTAATGATAAAATAAAATTAGTTGTAATGGATAGATATGCACATAAATGTTTCCTGTTAGTCCTTCAATTTATTTTGTGGATGAGTGTACCATTTCAAATATATGGACAGATTTTAAATACAAGAAAAGTTAAGTGATATTTTAGGAACATTGTGAACCTTTTTTTCGACAATTACAAATTAATTTTATAACATTCTAAATGTTTACGGAAATAAGTAAATTACAATATTATCCAAGTTTTACATGACATATATTTAACAATAAGTTGAATTGAAGTCATCTGTAAATTGATTTTGATTTGTATAAATTCAAACTAGATTATATTAAACAAGTTCAATTCAAAATTTGTATGTCAGTCTAAGCGTATAAATAAACTATGAAAGACTAATATGACAGAAGTCAAAATTAAATGTTAATTTATACTGTACTACTGATATTTAATCATCTAAATGACAACTTCCAATCAAATTATTTAAAACTTTGAACAACAAATGTTACTGTGAACTACTGCAATTAAATATTTACAAATGCGTAAAACATTCAAAATTGTAAGTGAAGACAAATTATGGAATGAATGGAATGAAAATAGTATTCTTCATAGCACATTCAAGATAACCATTGTAAAAAAATAGTTTTTCTATGTAACATTTAGAATTAAATGCAAGTAATGAATTGAATGCAATTTAATTTTATCTATATTGCCATATTTTACACATGCAAGCAATAACACAAAATGATTTTTCTGTAAATCAGGTTGTTTTATTGCCATTTACTTGGCACTGGTTGTTCGTATGTACTAGCGGGTCTCACATAGTGTGATAGGTTGAGCATATGTCACCAACCTAACACATAGTCAAGGGCCTTGGCAATGAATCCGTTGGATTGTTGAGGTACCGGAGCCGATGGGATAGGCGTAGGGCACAATGACCTCGCCGGTGGCTGCCTAAAATAGATAAAAACATTAATGCAGTTAAACATGAAATGGATATATATTTGATTGCTTTTGTGGTACAGTGATTTACTGCTTCTCTTGTAATGGAAGTCCCAAGTTGACATACAGTATATGGGTAGTGAAATCTCTATGGTGGTAGGGATTTACAAATCTGCCTCGCCAGCCACTACTGTGAAAGAATCTGCCACCATAATATTATTGTTTTGTTCTGGCAGCCTATATATAAGCCTTAAGGGTAAAAATTTCATCACTTTTACCTTTCGGAATAAGTAACTCCATGATGTGATATAGCAACTCTTGGTGGTTCTCTGCATTCGACTACTCCCACCATGATACCAGGTATAATTTGTCTCCCATTAAGTGCCATTGCCCTCTCTTTTTCTGCTCGAGTTGCATATCTCACATGGGCCCAATTGCCCTGTGTTGGGTATTGTTTATCTATTAAAAAAATAACATAATTAACATTTAAAAACAACATTATAGTGTCGGAAAAAAAAAACAACATCCATGTATTATTTCATATTCTTTAGACACTTGATTAAGTCATATCATCGTATATAACAATTTTTATTTATAAGACTAAAATAGCAACTCACCTAACATAGCACCACAATTGCTAAATCGCGCTAATACAGTATTGGCAGCATTTGGGGGAAAACCAAAAATGGTGACCCAATACTCATCCTGTTCTTGGCAGCCATCTTGCCAATTGTTTGTCAAAGATTGATTATTCATTGATGAGTTCATGTAAGAGTTTTGCATCAATGAATTGTTGTTGCCAAAAGTTAGAAAACTGTTGTCCTGGTATACAGACTTGTTGGAGGGTTCATTGCTTTTTATAGTATCGAATAGGTCCTCTATGGGTGGGCCATTTGATTTGCTGGAGTAAGAAATACTGGGAGAAGTTGGCATATCTGTAAATAGGTTTTGTTGATTGTACACAGCTTGTTGATGCATTGAGACATTTTGCCTGTATAATTTTTGGTCTGGCGTTGATGTTTGCCCTGGACTTGTTGGTGAACCTGTAGAAATAAAACCTCCAATTATTAAAATATAATGTGAAGAATGTTTTTAATGTTTAATAATTAGTAAACATTTTTTGCAATGAGGTATAAAGTACATACCAAATGCCAAGCTTCGTCCTTTTGTAGGAGATAAACTGTTAGTTCGAGGAGTCGTTGGAGGGTTTATTTCACCCAGAAGAAAAGGAGGTAAATATCCCACATTCGTACTTCCTGAAGGGGAATGCGTCGGACTTCCTAAAGTCATTGGTTCCATTTTATATAAATAATAGATATTTTTTATTAGTAACAATCTTAACTGCAAAAGATGGTATATATTACATGAAAGCTACTATTTGCGGTAGTATAACCGTTTACACCTATAGGAATTTGATTTTAAAGTTGACAGTGACATTTAGTCTAAGGTTATTCCAGAATATGCGTGAAATTATATGAGTTATTAAAAAAAGTGAAAATATAATGTTTCAAAAAGACAATTTATCTTATAAAGAACTTATAAGATATTTATTCTGAAGTAGTTTTGGTTTTAGTTCTAAAGTATTTTAAAGTAGCTAATAGATGCATGATTTTAGTTTCGGTATTAAGACTAATAGCATTATCAAAGAAGAGCGGTAACTAATGTCGTAGAAGTTATAAAGACTTTATGCAATATATAATTATTTAAAATACTCGCGTTTGTTTTAAAGTTTGTCTGAAAGTATTGTGTTCATACTTTATGTAACCAACCTCATGTTCCTTGTAAGGACCCTTTAAAATTAGCTTTTGTACCTCGTAATAATTAGTAGGAATTGGCAACATTGATGTTGTTTGTCAAAACTGCAGTCAAACAAACGAACATGGATTCTTTAGCTGAAGAATCTGAAAATTGTGCTTCAATTTATGAAAATGAATGCAATAAATCAAATCACAATACTCTTAAGAACTTCTCAGCTCACAGTAATAATATCGTACATAAATTATTTAACAGAGAGGTAAGTTACATTTGATATAAACACCTGTAATGCTAGAAGCAGTTTATTGCTCTTAGTTTTTTATTTTTTATTTGCCTTACACGCCGGTTTTTGAATATATCATATTGTTTTTATGCCTAAAAAGAGTTTAAAGAAAATCTTTACCTAGTGCAAATTAATGTGTAAATAAATTAAGCTTCTACGGTTTTCTTTTTTTTGGAAGGTATTTGGGAGCACTACAAGAAAATCCAATGAAAAAAGTCGTAAGATGTTCGAAAAAATACCTCAACGATTACGTTTCTGTCTTATGGACATAGTTCCTATATCATACCTCAGAAAACACATCTTTATGGGCTTCTCACAGTGTGGACAGTTCCTTCTCAGTTTTACATATAGTTGCAATACGCAGGTTTACTTCCGCGAGAGTTCGAAATTTACGTAAGTAACTGATTATAACTACAATATAGAAAAGCATAAATTAAATGACACTAGTAAATAAGGAAATAGAGATACCAATTCACTGATAATTTTCAAGCTTATTCTTGATTAATAAAATGTATTTTATGATCATAGAATAACAAAATCAATATTAACTGCTGACTACTTATCACTAGGTGAACAAGTATTTGTTACTCTGTCTCATATATAATAAAAACAGCAAAATAAATAAATTTTTATTAAATGAAAACTTATTTAAAAAATAGAAAAAAGTCAATATTCTCTCAGATATGTGGTTATATTTTAAACAAAATATATTTAAGTTCTGGTTATTGTCATGGGGTGCAAAATGTAAATTGTATTGTGCATATTCAAATAGATTTGTGTTAAGTTTTGTAAGAACAGCAAAATGATGACCTATCTCTTGAATTGAAATGGTTACAAATTCTACACTGGCACTTGTTTATAAAAACTATACAATTAAGATAGTGATTACTTTTAATTAACATTGAAAGTGTATTAGTGCTTTTAAGAGCCCTATTCAATCTATTGATTGAGTCTATAATTAAAATATTCTGTTTATCAGTAAGTGAAGATAGTTATCACATATCTAGTGCTCAGATGAGTAAAAAGATAAAAAGTTTTAAGTCTAGTCTAGCATCTTTTAATTTGACTTGATGATATTAAAATGAATCAAAACTTTATTTACAATGTTAATAATACCAGTAATTAGTACATCTCTATAAATTGTAAATATTAACTTACAAATATGATAATTTATAAAATTTTAATATATTTAAGAAATTGAAGAAGTTTAGGTATTGGACACTTATTTTTGGATATGGTTTAGTCAATGGTCATTTGATTTTGTGATTTGGTTAACAGTATAAAAAAAAATGTAAATAAAAGTATGTATGTTTTTAAATGTGAATTAAAATCATATTAAAATTTTTTAGGCTCCATTTCCTGTCATGGGTGCCTGGCAAAGTGGTGAGGCCAGTTCATAGTGTCCCTCTATTTGGTGATGACTGTGTCGACAGTAAAGTTACAATCTCAATGGCCCAGTGGAAACATAATCCAGGGGTTCTAGTTGTGTATGGAATAGCGTAAGTAGATTTTTTTAAAGTAGTATGTACTTTATATGCTGAAGACATAGAGACACTAGGGACCTTGTTTGTCAATATTCTATTATAACATTCATTCTTAATGTATGTTAAGTATAGGTTGTGGTACATAACAATAGATGTTTGTTTATTGTAATAAAAAATTATATAATTTTTTTTGTATTATTGCTCTTATGTGATTTTTGTTGTTTAATTTGATGTGTAGTCTTGTATTTCCAATATTAATATCAAATATACCTCACTTAAACTGTCCAGAAATGTCCGAAAATTAAACTTTTATATTATACAGTACTACTTGTAACATAGTCTAGAATAGCATCAAGTTGCCGTGAAACGTTTCACATGAGTTGACGCAGTATGTTATACACTTTATGCTCGTTGCTATTGTTAATATTTAGTTAAACTTCTTTCAGATTCTCATGCAATGAGCGGTCCTACCTCAGTGTGATTGGTGTACCCAGGTTAGGTTGTAAGAAATGTGCAGCTTATTCAAAAGAGGAAGGTATGTATATTCTATACATGTTCCTTTAAGTTCCTTATTTCACACACACACAAATATATAAAGTAACAAATACAAACGAACACTCAAATTAATGTCGATTAAAAGTCTTTCATGAGTACTAAATTTTATTTACTTTCAGATGATTTCAATTGGGGTAAAAGATGTTTAGAGCACAATTTCGCAATTCACACAAAGTTCTTCTGCACATCCGACTCCAGTATGTACGAGCCGGTAGTACAATTGGCATACTCCAATCAAATTATAATCTACACAGATTTCATTCATATATTAGAAATAGACTTCGTGAAGCCGGATCAGGAACGTGCCGAGGCGGCCGAAGAAAATAAGTTCACATTAGATAGGGATGAAATGAATTCGATCGACACGTATCCAAGCACGCCGGCTTCCGACGTGTCGGCCGCTTTCCAATCTCCCAAATATCAGAACAATGTGATACAAAACATTCTAGCCGACTTCTCGGACCTCGAAGCGGAACCGTACCAAATGTCGAGGCCTGTGCACCTGTCGGATATGATGGGGCAAGAGCTGTGTATACAGGCGTCGTCTATATCGCACAACCTGGTCGAGGAGTGGGAGGGGCCGTCCCCTTCCATCAGGACGTTGATCAGCCCGCCGCTGAGGTCGCCGCGGCGCCGGCCGGCGGAGAGTATGTCGCGCTTCAACGAGACGCACAGAACGATAGCCGAGAAGGCGTACGAGTTCGTCGAAGAGGCGGAGACCAAGTGCGAGAAGCTGAGCATATTCCGCAAGAGGAGGCTGGCCGATAAGAAGTACGAGTTCTCTGAGGACAACAACGAAAATATTGTCCCATTTAGAGTATTAAGGAGTAACAGAAAGTATTTCATAGGATCAACTAGTAGGAGCCAAGCTAAGCGTGCCAAGTCGCCGACGACGGAAAGCGTAGTGCTGAGGGCGCATAATCAGATCAGCAGGCCGCCGTCTCCGACGACCAGCGAGTTGAAGAACCCTGGCCTATTGGCTCTGGAGTCCGACAGGAACAGCGAATCCGAGTACAGGGTTACTGAAATGCTGGACGACGGCTCTCTCAAAACCATCGCGGTACACGACAACACATCGAAGACCCTATCCGACGTCCCGGTCAGCCCTCAAGATCCTTTCCTGGTGCATTCGGAGAATTCAAAGTGCAGTAAATTCTTCACGAGATACTTCGTTGAGAGCGACGATGAAATAACATCCATACTAACAGACTCGGAAGGTAAGCTTTTGAATCTCGATCTTACCACCTTTTATAAAAAAATGTAAGAATAATCTTTACTAAAACTTGATCGTACGTTTATATTTCATTATGTATTTCAAAATATTACTAATAGTAAATAGGTCTAAAATATGATGATGTCTATTTCAGGATATCTTTAATTAAAGCATTAGCGAATTTAAAATCTACGCTAGTTTTGCATCTGCGAATATCATGTTTTAATATGTCACATATGTATATAATTATGTAACATTTAAATTAGCGTTGGTTGTATATAGTATTCAGAGTTCGAGATCGTATGATTGCATTTAAATTAAAATTTTTGCTAAATCGAAGGAAATCTATATTAATTTTTTTTTCAATCAATAATTGCCAACTTGATTTGTAAAAATAAATTATGTGAATATAATATCAAATACAAATTATAAATTTCGTATTCCCTTTCTATTGTCTGTGAAGCATGCGGGCTGTGTGGTGTGAAGGTGTTAATAAAAGTTGGTGCAACGACCTAAGCAAGTTGTTACGTGTCTCCCAGACGACTGCATGTCGGGGTACCATGTGGCTCTGCATCTGACCGCGCACGGCGCCCGCTACGCGCCACTACAGGCCGTGAGCGCTGGAGCCTGGGAGCGGCTGCCCGCGCCCACCCGCTCCACCATCCGGGCCACACAGCGCTCCCTCGACACGGAGCTGCTCTGCAACGAGGTCTGCGGCCGGCTGTGCCACCTGCGCGGCGTCAGGTTCATCTACTGCTTCGACTGGGGCTGCCACGTCATTGACGTGTGCCACTCGAGCGGCTGTCTTTCGGGAGTGAGTTTAGATATAATTTGTTAACTGACCCTATTAAATTGTCACGTTAATTATTTGAAACACGATTAATAATAGTTATCCTGCTCGAAGGACCATATTTCATAAATACTTCGATAATAGAATGACATTAGTGGTAACGTATAGATTATAATAAGATGCATTGTGAACCGTGGCGGTTAAAATGTATAGTTACTCTATAAATATAAGGTATTACTTATAAATATTTTCTATAAATACAAACAGAGGCCTGAAGAATGTTAATCTGATAGTAAATGATTTGGTTGGCCATAACAATGAGGCTCTAGTTGGGATGTTTTCCATATTCCTCCCATTGGTTTGAAATATTTAGTTAGCGAAGTAATTTATGAGCCGGAAGTGTCCTTCAAATCCGAAATACAGTTATAGACACCCAAATGATAATCTATAAAAAAAAATATCAGGCAATTTAAAAGTTTGAAGGGAAACAAACGTTATTAAATTTTTTAACTTTTGCGCTGTATACAAAACTTAGTAAATTTCGAGTATATATCGCGTCGGTATAAACAAAAATACCTTTGTCTTATTTCATTTGCAACAAAGAGCCAGGACTTTTGCCCCAGCAGCACTATGGCCTCTTTGGATCTTTTATGTCAAATGACAGCTTTAATTCCTTGACGTTTTCTGCACGAGTCAAACTGTCTACTGTCTCGACGAAGTTATGTGCGTGTGTGCGCGTTGTTAGTTCATTTCTATACATATATAACGCTGGGTGCGCGCAGTTGTGCGCGATGTGGCTGTGGGCGCGCGAGGACACGGACGCGGCGAGCGAGTGCGTCACCTGCAAGGACGTGAGCGCGTGCTGCCTGCCTCACCGCCGCCAGTACGCCGCGGAGGTGAGCGTGCGCCCCGCCGCGTATTCTTGTACTATATAATGCTTTAAACGTTTCCGGTCCGAAACGAACACGGGTACCATTTATTTATTTTAAATTCATTAATTAATCAGCGGTGTGCACGTTTAACAGGCGGAAGCATTTAAATTCATATCAATATCATTAAATGTAATAGTGGAAAACTTGTTCGATGAAGCGATTTTTCAAGAGAAGCATTTAAAATTTTGTTATAGTAAAAAAATATGATGAGACAGAACTTGAAGATTATACCGTAATGTCAACTTTTAGCTTGTTATTGAAAAAGCAATGTCCCCATAATATTGTAAAAGAGGTAACATTATTGCATTAATGAGCTGATTTTGTTAATTGTGCAACAGTAAATGTGTTCCACCGAGGGTGCGATATGATTTATTTTCAATTTTAATCTCTGTACGGTTGTTGTCCTGGCAAGACTGTACAAATAATAGGGTTTATATTTACGATCTTATGTATTCCTTAAATAGGGCACGCCGGGTTTTTTGACTTCTACGTCGGTGTTGCCACTGGTTATAAAAACGCTAAAGAATAAAGAATAAGAATTTTGTCCAATAATTTACTGATCTGTATTATTTGACTGCCTCCGTTGCGCAGTGGTTTACCCGCTTACATTGTAACGCTGAGGTCCCGGATTCTATTGCCGGGCCACAGGTGTAGTGGAGTGTTGATTGCAGTAACGTTTTTAGAACCCGCCCGGCTAGCTACCTCCGTCAATGTCAACCTGCCGTCATAACAGCACTGCCGTGTTCCGGCAGTCAATGTGAGAGCAAGATGTATTCTGGACGAAAACGCTTCACCATCTACGATCTTATTATCACTTAAATTCAGGTGACAATCTAGGTCAAGTGTTACCCTTTAACCAAAAAAATAAATATGTCATCCGCAGTGTCTATTCGTTTGGGACCTCGTGACCGGAGTGTACAGGACGGAGAGGGTCTCCATGACCGAAGACGATAGCCAAGAAGGTTCCAGAGGTAAATGACATCATTGTAAGGATATTTTTTTTCTACCCGCGTGTCAATTTGGCTTAACGCCTACTCTGCAACACGTACTACCGATTCCCGGGCCACACGAATATTTAAATAAGATATAGAGTTTTATTCTCAATTGAGCTAGCTAGTTAACCCATTGACTGCCACATTTCGCGCGGGTAGCGCGGTTTTAATTTAATTATGCACGATGTTATGAACTAAGTTATCATTTTAATAATAAAATATTGATAATTAATATGTTTTCTACTCTATATACATTTTTCAGTCATATTTTCTAATAATTCTCAACTTGCAGCGTCCGCTACGAGATATCTCGTAGTTGGCAGTCGATGGGTTAATTATCTAAATGCCGCTATGACTGGGTCACATTGTTTCGACATTCACACATTCATACGTCGGAGCATTCGGTCCGTGCACGCCTCGCCACCTACGGCCTCATCGTCACTTAACCTCGTTTGAAATTGAGTTCAAGTGTGTTCCCGTTGCTGTTTTAATAAATAATAACGATTTGATGGTATTCAAATTGCAGTATCCGGTGCGGACAGAGCACGGGAGCTCGCCAAGCGGCTCGGGCCCATCAACATGCCGCCCGGCAACGAGAACAGGCTGCTCACCACCGTCACAGGTTTGTGGCATTGCACGTGAATGAGAAAATTGGATACACACACACAGGCGCGCGCGCACACACATACACACTTGCGCGCGCGCACACATATACACACCCGCGCGCGCGCACACACACGTCTAATTTGATGTTATCGTTTAATGCGAACTTATAACAAGAGTTTTCAAACATATTGATTAATAGTTTGACAATATTGGCAACACTGTTCGCGTTGTCCGTGCCGTCTTGAAGAAAGATGGCGGATCAAAAGGATTTTTTTTAATTTCACACAATTTTCAAAAGTTAGTCTCTGTATCTATTCAACTAAACAATTTTTTTATTAAACTATAGTACTGTTAAAGTAACTTAATAAAATTGGTTAAAATGGGAGTCTCAGTTATTGCAAAATATATTTTCCTACACTATACATGTATTAACACTTTACGTGCACATATACACACACACACACACACAGTTAATTATATATATATAT
>DWQX01006411.1:0-11387 GCA_018245475.1 Pharmacophagus antenor | reverse complement strand
TATAATGATTGGTTAAATGTTAAATAAGTTGATATATTGATGCATAATAGGTTATAAGAGAGAGATATGAAACCTTTATGAAAAAATGTGCTATTTTTTATGGAGATTAATAAATTTTAGACAAAATTATTCAAAATACAGATTGCCCGAAGCGATAGCAACACGTGATGCCATGGCTAAATGTCTGTATGGTGCTTTATTTGACTGGATAGTGATGCAGGTGAACCATGCTCTACTCTCCAAAAAGGACACACTGCGAGAACATCAAGGACATAGTATAGGTAATAGAGCAAACTTTACAGTCAATTTTTTCATTTTCATTTAACGTCATATGAAGTTAATGTCAAGAAAAGAAAAAAGTACGTAATGTATGTAAAACTGAGCCGAAGAAAAAACTGTTAGAATAAAATCAATAACTATAAAAAAAAATATTTATCGCTCAATAATCTATATCATATTATTGTATCAAACACGTAAAAAAATAAAAGGTAAATATCGTACCATACAAATAAATAAATGTACTCATACGATAAAGAATTGATTTACAAAATATATTTAAGAAAATCTATATTGCTTAAAATTCTATGTTGATTTTCATAAAGGTGATATATTCTAACCATCTTAATAATGATATGTATAACTCAGTGTTAAAGCACAAACTAAATGCTATAAGCCACCAATTAAAAAGCTTTAAAAGACAAATTGTGGAGAGTTACCTACATGAAATGTTTCATGTGTTCTCTTTTCAGGAGTTCTAGATATATTCGGCTTCGAGGACTTCGGTCCGAATAACAGTTTCGAGCAGTTATGCATTAACTACGCTAATGAGCACCTGCAGTACTATTTCAATCAACATGTGTTTAAATATGAGCAAGAGGAATACAGACGAGAGGGTATACGGTGGACCGACATCGGATTTTCGGACAACACAGGCTGTTTGCAACTCATCGAGGGGAAGCCGAGCGGGTTGCTATGTGTTTTAGATGACCAGTGCAAGTACGTAATTTTTTCCATTGTACGCTATCTGGTCATATTAACCGTATTATCAACTCTTAAGTCAGCAAGTTTAGATTTGTATATTGTGTAAAGTAAGAATGGGCTAACACTCGTCTTCAATTTCATATGATGTGAAATAACAATAGATGGTAAAGCCTGTTCGCTCTAAATACACTGGCTCTCATGTATTTCACTGATGGAACTCGGTAATGCATGAAGCATTTGAAATGATGCTATTGGATATTTAACAGTTTGTTAAGAATTCGAACAGAAAAAAAATTACTCTTTTCTCATCGTTAATTAAATGATTTAAGCTAAGCATTAGTCCATTAGTTATAACATACAATAAAATGATCCACTTACTTTTCGTGCTGGAATCTAGTTCTGAGATATACTTAATAAGCAAGTTTTATTGTGCGAAGATAATTATCTTTTTACTTAACATAGATTTTATTGCTACTTAATAGAAATATAGTGTAATGAGAAATTGATATATTAAATACTCTTTTACTTTCCAGTTTTCCATGGGCCACCAATGAGACATTGTTACAAAAATTCAACTCTGTACATGAAGATAATCCGTTCTATGAAAAGCCGCAGCGGAGGGAGCCTGCGTTTGTAATTCGACACTACGCCGGCAGAGTGAAATATCAAGTAAGTAAAAGTATTTTATATATTTATGTTGATGTCACGGCAATGAACTATCATTTGACCTCAATTTCACAAAATGTTAAGTAATAAAGAGGTTGAAGACTGTATAGCGTGCTCGCCCAAAATACTCTGGCTCTCACATGTGTGATTCCCGAACCACTAAAACGCTGTTATAGTTAGATTATCATTGGTAAATTGGTAGCCAGTCAGGCGGAATTAAGGAAACCCTTGTGTTGTATTTATAATTTATTATGTAAGGAAATTAAATTTGCACGCAAAAATGTAATATTAAAATCCTTTTCAGGTAACCGCAATGCGCGAAAAGAATCTAGATCTAATGCGACAGGACATTGTGAGTGTACTTAAAAACTCATCACTGGCGTTCGTTCGGGAATTGGTGGGAGTCGACCCTGTCGCAGTTTTCCGATGGGCGATAGTTCGTGCATTTTTCAGGTACATGTATACGCATGTTATTTACTAACACGTAAACAGACATTTATATCATTAACCCCTTTTTTTGCGGCGCAATAATCGATAATCGTTTAAAAAATAGCTAGCCTATATCATACTTTGTACGTTCGAAAGAATGATTCGAATGAGTTTGGAAAATAGGAAAGTATTCGAATTTCACAATGTAAAAATAGAGATAAGGTATGTTCACGCCTCTTCTATATCTTTAGATTTCTCATAATGTTTTATTTATGCCTTTCATAGTGAAAGTGTAACATAAATAATTTTGTGAAATGTTTATAAAATGGCTACAATATTCATTAAAGTATTTTGCATATAATATGGTTACTTTAAATTTTATAATAATAAAGTAAGAAAATCTCTTAATTCGTATTTTTTTTTCTTTTAAAATAAAAAACATTTTCAGCATATTATAAGAGACGTAAGACTGACAGAGGCTAAACGCGCATCAGATGCAACCAAGGGCACTAACAAAAGACAATGGACATCAGTAGTGTTTATTTATGATAATATATGCATATCATCACAGAGTAAATTTTAAGTAAAGCTAAAAATAAATTTAAAATAGTTTGGATTAGTTAAGTTCTCTCTGTTATGTAATTTTTAATCCCTACAACTAATTATATTTTTCAGAGGTTATTTCGCATTCTTAGAAGCCGGCAGAAAACATAGAGTTCATAGAGTAGATGGCGCTTCAAGGCTTCCACGCCCATCTATTCAGTCCGTAAACGAAAACATAATAAGGTGAGTTAACTCATAATTTCGATGTAATTTTTTAATTGATATTTAATGAATGTGCTCGGATTGCATTAAAAGCAATCGATACTCGCTTGTATACATGATTATGATTCGTCTAAATGTATGAAAGTCTATTGCAGTAATCCTATTAACATAGACAGCTAATGAATATAATATAAATGAAAGTAAAAATGATTTTTGTATATAGGTAAATGTTACATATATTTATATACATGTATGTGTATATATATATGTATATATATTTATATATAGCGCTTCTGCTAACAACGTCATGTGATGTAATGTTATTGTCTTATTGCTCAGCCAACTGGTGACAGTATCGTCAATCAATCTTGCAATCAACCGCATTGCGTAAGTCACCCAGTTTACGGCATGCCTCTTTATTAAATGTGCACTTATCGCATGGATATTAATGTTTTATTTTTGTTTAACCTGTGACTCCTCCTGTTACTCATCTTAATGTGAACTTAGCCCAAGATTGTGATTAGAAATGAGAAAATTATGTTATAATTATTTTTAATAAATTACATTTACTATAACTAATATTTTTTTTAATAATTTTAGTTATTTTATCTAAACACAATCCATCACCTCAAAACACTTGTAATAATTCCAACTCATGACTTTAACTATTATACTCGTAGACACCTAATTATAATTACGGCACGTAGACATTTGTGCACGATAATTTATGCATGGCTGTCACAAGCGGCACTATTTGTTTCGTTTTTTTTTTGTTTATACTTTATTTTTATGTTAATTTATTTTATGAACCTAATCACCTTTGTCGTCACGATAAACTCGTGAAGAACGCCACACAGAGCGGCGAGTAAAGCCCGCGAGGCGCCGACCCGCGCGCACAGCGATAGTAAGCAGCGCACGGAAGCGACTAGCGCGACGCGCGTCGGTGGGAGGGGGACAAAAAATTACAGGATTGCCGAAACGCGTATGCGACGCGCGGACCGGGAGTTCGACGATGCGGACGTCATGCAGCGCGCCAGCCAGATCGTCCTGTACGTGCGACGCTCATATACCGACACGCTCTGTCTCTGTCTCGCACTCTCTTCATCAAACAAAACGCTAAACGAGCTCCGTGATTGTAAACCAATCATACAATTGTAAAACTATATTATACTACAAATAATTGTTCCATATCACAATATCAACAATTGAGCTTTTTTTAAAACATCGATGTAATATTAACGAGATGGTTAACTAAAGAATTTAACAATGTCGTGGATTATTTATTGATATTTATTGTATTTTGCGCCTCGCAATTCGGAAAAATACAATGAATTTCGAAGATGTAATAGTTGTGAAGCAATCTTATTATTTAAATAATCTTTATATTTCGCATTATTTTTGTATTATCTAATTTTGTTTGATGAATCATCTCTCGGTAGCGGTTTCACTGTTTCCCGTATTTATGTGGTGATGGCTTTATGGTTATAATTTTCTTTATTTTCTTTTTTGTTGTTTGTGATTAATTCAATGTGTTTGTATTTATTTCGTGAACAAAATAGCTTTTTGTGGCCAAAAATGCTTCGTAATTACTTTTTTGTAAGTTACATAGATATACAATTCGTAATAAAATCATTTACGGTGAATGGAACGCGATTTTTAAGAGATTTTTTTTAATAAAGTTCTGTAAAATGTAACTTTATGCTTTTTACTCGTCTAAAACTAGATTATTCACGATTTTTATTTGCAGCTTTTACTTTGAAGGGGATTTATTAAAATGCGTATATAATATTCGATTGCATGTACAATACAAGAGGGGTTGTATTTAGTGGTTGGAGGTTGTTACTTTTTTTTCACATTGTTTTGAGTATGAACTTTGGGCCTGGCAGGAAGAATAAGTCATTCAGGCCTCGAGAGCGAGCCAAAAAAGGCTTGAAGAACCTGCAGAGTGTGAAGACACTAGCGGGCAGGACGGCGGTGCCAGCCGGCAAGAGGAAGCAACCGATGACCGTGGCCGCTCAGTTCCAACACTCGCTGGCTGCCTTGATGGAAACTTTGAATCAGGCTAATCCATTCTTTATAAGGTTGGTTTGTAAGAAATTTAATCTATTTTTTAAAAAAAGTGTAAAAATAATTATTGCTTCTATGATATAGTTCAGTCTATAGGCGTACTTATGATGTAGTCCGCTTATATACGAAATGATTAACATACCATTATTCAGCAGTGGAATAATTGAAGGTCAAATTTGTCCCTTACGCATTTTTTTGGTATTTGATAATTTTAATCAAACGATATTAGTATCGTTAATTGTTTATCTTCGGAAACAATTGTAGAGAACGGAATTATTTCAAATTAGACTAACTACAGATAAAATATATTTTTAACGCAATTTTAAAAATTTACTTTATTACATTAAAAAGCTCAATAAGAATTATAGCTACGATACCCTATTCTGGGAGGCTCTTTTCGCCTATACAGCTAAATACAAATTTAATTCTATTCACATACATTACAGATGTATAAAGTCTAACGGCGACAAAATATCAAATGTATTCGACGAGGATACGGTACAGCGGCAGCTGCGTTACACAGGCATGTTGGAGACCGTGCGCATACGGCAGGCTGGCTATAACGTGCGGCTCACCTACGAGGAATTCATACAACTGTATAGAATATTGCTACCTAAAGGCTTACTAAGCTCGCAGTCCGATGTAAGGCATTTCCTCGCTACGCTGAATTTGGATAGAGATAATTATCAAGTTGGTAAGTGGAACACCAGGTGGCTTTGATATATAAAACTATACCAAATGTAATGAAGAAATACATTCTATTTTTATACGACAAATTCAACGTAATTATATATCTTAAAAATATGCTGATGAAAAGTCTTAATTTTTTTTGGATAACATTTATATTTCCTTATCTATTTTTATTTTTTCCAACGTTTGTTAACATTGTACTTTAAAAACCTATAGTGTTATTAAAATAAAATTAACATTTACAGGTGCAACGAAAATTTTCATGCGGGAGAGTGAGCAGCGGAAACTTGAATATCGGCTGCACCAACAGATTATGGCGTCCATCATCACGATCCAGCGCTGGCACCGCGCGGTACTCGAACGACGTCGCTTCCTCGCCTTGCGCCGTGCGACCCTCATCATACAGGGATATTGCAGGTCAGTACGACGTACAACTCGCGCACTTGTACTTTGCACACACTAAGATGATTTCAGTACATAAATTTTTCGTATTGAATAATTATGCATTTGAATATAAAATATAAGGTTGAAATTAGTCGACGGTTCTACAAAAATTTTAGAACTGTATCCTTGGTTATATTACTTATTTCGAGCCTCGAAAAATTTGAATTACAATATTTCAAACCACTTTTGTAATGCTTATTTCGTGACGATATGAGGAGTTTTAATTAGGAGTTAATTATTTTAATCCCTTATTACTGTGTAACTCAAACTATTAATATAAAGGATCTGAGAAGTATAATAAAGTTAAAAAGGTATTACGTACATTACAGACAATGGTTGGCGGCGCGACAAGAGGCGGCCACGCGCCTGCAGGCGTGGTACCGCGGCGCGCGTGTTCGTCGCTGGTATGTGCGCCTATGTCGCGCAGCCGTCGGCTTCCAGGCGCACGCGCGTGGTTTGCTCTTGCGGCGCAACATACCGCGGCTTAAAACGCGGCGGCCCACACAAGTACCGCCACAGGTAATAATCTTTCAATGTATTTGTGTTTATTCAGTTTTCTGAAAGACTATAAAAAGGCAGACCCGTTTTAACCTCGTCAAATAATAGCTCGCGAATCCGGTGATTCGCGAGCCAGTTTCGATGAAGCTGTAATAGTCATCAATAAGACTAACAGCGCAAACTTCACCGAATCCAGCAGCAGCAGCAGCAGAAGCAGTACCTCGTCAAGTTCACCAGTCATTTTGTTTATCGTATGATTTTTTTATTTTATAGACTTAATAATCTCGTGTAATTAACTATCGATACAGGATTCCACGCATCTAAATCTTAAAACAGTCATTTATGATTCAGTTGATACAATGTCTTGCATCTCATCAAATAATTTTATTATTCAATCGTTGATACATGTCTCATAATTATTAGAATAGTATAGAATTCATGGAATGTTATGCAGTGTGGTGGTGTGCGATTATGTTGACAGCATGAGAGTAACGAGGTTAACACGCCCGAGGAGTACAACTCATCGCCAGAGTTTGACAAAAGCATACTTGTGCTCAAGAACATTATGGATCTTAAGTTGTGAGTATTTCCTACAATTGAGAACAATTAAGTTTAATGCTATGCCAATTTGCAAGGGATAGTCATTCTCTTCTTTTCGACAATGAGCTAAATCTACCTCAATTTAACATGATTTTGACAATGAGGACTATGATGACTACCGGAACATAGCAAGTTGTAATAGCAGCAGATTGTCATAAAAGATAGTTGCTAGCTAGGCGAATTCAAGAAAACTGTACTATTATTCTTTTAGTTATATTTCACTCCTATTCAGATGAAATGACATATCTTTTTACGTAGTTTTGATTTAATAAGCATACTAATTGTGAGAGCCGTGAGCTTATATAATTTTGTAGTGATTTTATAATAAATCATAAAATTATAGCTCACCTCAAAGTCAACAGAAGCATTACAAAGACAAAAAATTAAGACTACACTTTTAATTTGTTCTAGGGATGCACTCTTTGATGGAAACGCAAGTAACAGAACTTTACGCGCAACTTATTCTTTGCCCGTTGATAGGTACGTATTAGGTATTTAATTCACAAACTATAACCACACTAACCAAATTCTATGAATAAAAAATACTAATTTCGTAAAAACGTATTTTAAAAAACTATGGATTCGACAATCATTTAAGTTACTAGTGAATGTGTTTTTTACTTTGAACAGCATTAAGACACTAGTGGAAAGAAATACATGTGCAATATGATTGTTTGATTTAAACTTAAATAGAAAACACCAATTCTGTATAATAACTTTGTTACACATGTTTCCTTTAATAAATAATATATTTTACATTGTAATAAATTAAATAAACAATAAATTAACATTTTCATTGTAGCTGGGAAAATAAACACGAAGTGGATAACGTCGTTAAGAATCAAAAGAAAAGAATATCGAAGACGCAGAACGTCACTGAGTTGCCGCTCAAACAATCCAGTGCAAGGTATTCGATTTAAAGTATAATAATTTATATTTAAAATTATTAATTGCTATATTAGAATTCATACACGTAACTGTCATTTTAATCGAAATTATATCTCCATTTATTTCATAGTTATATTCTTTCATTTAATAATGTTTAAACTTGTCCTTCTCTCCGTGACTATAACATAGTGACAATATAGACAACCTTTACATGGTAAAATGAACAATGCAGTAATGTTCAGCCTTACCTAACACCAACAGAGCGAGAACATACATTATTACAGAAACTTCGTCCACATCCATAACAAATGCTTTATGTTATTGCAGAATCTTAAAAGTTTAGTTCCAGACTTTATTTGATATTATATAAATTAATAAAGAGAGACAATTGCATAATTTGTTAATACTGTTTCAGTCTTATCAATCAAGACACCAATGAATCATCCCCCGACGAGAGCTGGAACGTTAATAGTACAAACAAATACCAATCGGGTGTGGCGGTGCCCAACAAAATCACAGCCGACGACCTCGCCAACGAGCTGCTGTGGTTGAAGCTGGACCGGGATTACATTATAACGGAAAGAAATAAGGTAATAGAGAGAGTGTACTCATTCTGTATACTTCTGCTCACTAAGTGTATTTGTTGGAAAACAAGAAAGCTTTTATAGCGACTGATTCCAATCAGGCGCTGGTTTTAACACTAACTTCGTCCGTGGCGATATTTCTAAGGTGCTCCCTAAAAGGTAGGTAAAGTTGTGAGTAAATACGTCTCAATGAGCGATGGGAAGTAGAGAAGAGCCTTCGACGCCCTGGGCGGTCGCGTCAACCCTAATGCTGTTGATTGCTAACACCATTAATCGATATACAAAAGGGAACGACCAGGTGTAATAGTGTTCTTGAAGAGACTAATGGATGACCTCATGTGATTAAACAATGTTGTAGAAACGCGAGCGGGAGCTCGCTGAGTCGTTGGCGAGTAGCAGCGAGGAGTACTTGCGTAAAGTTAGTGACTGGAATCAAACGGACAGCGAGGATGCTAGCATGACCGATGCCAGGTGAGTGATTCATTTGAAATTTGTAATTTATGGTTTTTAGTCCTCGCATCGGTATAACCGACTTACACTATTCATAAAACTATTGTACTTCACAAATACAACTAATCATACTTATTGCTCAGATTGTATGGAATGTTAATTAAACATCTTGACGACAGATGGCATATTAATAATACATTGCTGAAGTTATATAGGTTAATTTATAATTTTTTGTTTCACAGATGCCATTTTATAGGTAAAAATTAATTACAGGATCACTTAAAACTTTATACATAGGTTTCACACTGAATGTTTATGTGCAGTCGTCCTTCGCCGCAAATGTACCAGCGCAGCTTGTCTAGCCTGTTGAGTCTGCCTCCCGTGCGCCGGTCGCCGAGGGAGCACGCCAATCAGTCTCATCGCTCTACACAGGAACAGAATTCTGATGCTGGTATAAACACCACGTTTTTTTCAATTCTCTTTCCCATAACACATTTTGTAATGGACTTTATTGAATTATAATTACAATCTAGTCGTTGGTAAAAGTATGTGCGCCCCGCGTAATAACGAAAATGTCACCGTCGTCCTTAGAAGAGTCCACGCATGAATAATCCCGCTCTAGAATAGGACGCCTGTTAATGATAGGCCATTCAAGCAATTCCACTATCGGTGGTCATCACGCTTGCATCCCAATTCTACATGAGTAAATCTGCTTTAAAATTATTTATCCCTTTGGGGTCGACGACTTTTATTAATTTTACCTTATCTTCGTTACAATTTGTCATACGCAACTTCATGAGTAAAAACATCAACAGTTAACCCAAGACAAGTAGTGTTTTCCTATAACTTGCTAGTAACGAAATATAAATATGTGAAACGCATTGACGTCGTAGCGGCACCTTCCGACCGTAAAGGGTTAAAAAACGGTTTTGAGTGTAACAACGATAAAATAAAGTAACTATAACAGAATAAGCAATAATGATAGATAGTGATACTTATATTATTGCTTTACACCAGACAAAACACATTAGTAATGACATTTTCGAGACAAAAAGTCGCCTCCTTGTAACCGCTAATTGTTGAACACAAGAGAACAGACTAATAAAGGACCAGGGAGTTGAGGGCTTTACAATTAATAATTATTTAAACATCTTAATTACCTCGAAAACTATTGTTGTTAAACATTGTTGATAAACAAATAACTAAAAGTTATAATGTGGTGATTAATAAACTGTTATATTAATATTTAATATTAAGTTCATTTAATAGTTTGGTATAGTAATTACAAGATGAAATCGTTTTTTATCTCGCATCATTTGCATTCTGTACTTTGCATTAATAAGATGGTCTCTAAGACTTCAGTTGTGAAAATTTCTAAAGTCGACAAACTCGACATATACAGCTTAGCAATTTTAGTGACATTACTTTTGTTGGGTTACTGTACGTTTTGTATTAGGTTGTTATTATACTATTTCGGTAAGTCGCATAATTTATTTTATTCCAATATCTTTACTACAAGTTTGTTTTCATAAAATTTAATATTACCACAAAAAATATATATTCTTACAGCGCCAATTACAATTCGTAGAACTATTATATGTACTGAATCTTAATGTGTTGTCTTCCACAATAAATCTGAGGATATATATACTTCTGTACTTTAACTCAAGTGTACAATAAATTCCATATCATTCATCAAAAGTATTACGCAATAATTAATCATAAATACTTTTAAAGTTAACAGATTTATGTTTAGTTTTAACTAAATCTGCAAAAAACTTATTGAAAATTAAAAATTATTTACAGTTGTCCAAATGAATCTATCTGTGATATATTTTCCTTTATGTAATTTGGACATCTTTTAACAACCATTTTTAACACTTTCCGTATTTGATATAAATATTCGTTGTGTAAAATACCAAAAGTCAATCATATCCAATGTCACTAAGCCATTAACACGGTAAATTTTCCATTACTTGATAAATGATATTTAGAGTACAAAGTCGTTAATTGTCTTTTATCTACTTTTTGACTCTCGAGCTGACTTAACACGAATCTTAAGTCTGCTTGCCTCGTATCTTAATTATTCCATCACGACTTGTTCGTCATGGGTGACCTTATTAAATTTAATAATATCGCCGGGTTTAGGATAACATTATTGTATGTCTGTAAGCGTGCGTGTCGGTGCAACGCGGTGCGGACACGGTGGGCAGTAGCGCACCCGCCCCACCAGCACGCGCGTGCCGCCGCTCGCCGCGCACCCTGCCACCGGAGCGCGCCGAGCTTGAGCTCCCGGACCGCGCCGACCGCACCGACCGCACCGAC